>CAUYSK010099127.1:0-13630 GCA_963575035.1 Avahi laniger
TTAATGGGCACATTTATGTATACATAAAACACACATGTATGTATATATAATACACACATATGCACTTACAGAGAAACACATTTAACTTTAGAAAGACATTACAGCTTACTGACTGTTCATTTTGCCACTGTAATTTTAGAATGATAACACTGTCTCAAATTAGCTGATTGGAAAGTGTTTATGCTATGTCTATAGGATATTAAAGTAGTCAATTCAGAGAGAAAAATATATAGCATATTTCAACTAGTTATTTTAAGCACATAAAATGAAAAATGTTTGATTACATTTCACATTTCCATTGATTGGGCAATATCATAAAGTAATTTAAAATAAAAATCAGCTCATTTCTTTGGTCTATATTGTGGTTCAGAGTCAAATAAACCTGTATAAGGAAAGCATGAGCTCTCCAAGGGCTGATGATGCCCCACATAGCCTTGCATATTGCTAATGTAGCCTTCTGAGAAGTCTGTCTCCCAGAAAGTCTATGAAAAGAGACAAAGGATGGATTTTCTTCGAATGGTTAGAACAAATAAAGGGGAAAAACATAAAGGAGAAAAAACAGGTGAGCAATATTTTTTTAAAATGCTAAATTATATTTATTTGTTTCTTCCTTTATTTGATAACTATTTCTGGAGCTCCTGCTATATGCTAGGTACTGCGGAACACAGAGATGAACAAGACATTGCGTCTGCCTTCAAGAACTACACTAGCAAACTAAAGGCATAACTAGCTGTGCACTAAATGGAAATATACAGTAGGATGCCAGCCCTCCAGGAACTCAAACTAAGGTTGAGCAATATGACAAGGCCTGGAAAGACCCAGTGTCAAAGGATGCTGGTGTGAACCATAGGGATTATAGAAGGTCAGACAGTGTCCAGATTGATGAGGAATGGAACAGCTGAGGAAGACCTACTGGGAAGATGAGGTTTGAGGTGGACTTTGAAGATGGGCATCATTTGGACTGAGAAAAGAGGGAAGACCATTTGAGACAAGGAGAAGGCAAGAGAAAGGATTCCGAGTCAGAAACAAACATTGTATGTTTAGAGGACAGGAAGGAGATTAAAATGATTGAAGTATGGGAGTGAAGTATGAGATGAGGTTGAATGAGGAAAGTGTCACCCAAAACAGGCCTTCATGAAGTGATCAGGACTTTGGACTTGATTTACAAGCAACGGAGAACTGCTCAGTTCTAATCTGAGTTGACACTTTATGAGTGCTCTATATTTTTCCATGCTTTGTGATGAGTTCATCACTTTTTTAAGTGATGGTTTCATATGGAGGCAGAGAAAGCATTAAAAATTAAATCAATCATGTTTACTTTGTTATGAAAGACCTGAAAAAGTCTGACAACAATGGCTAAAGTGATGTAGATTTTAATGAACTTCCTTCTCCCTTGTGTTCATTAATCCCCACTTTTATAAATAGGTGAGTGCAATTTAACCAGAGAATAATTATGAGCTTCTGTAGAAATACTGTAGAGAACCATCTGATTAAATTCCACCCACCACAGCTCCCCACTCTTCTAATAATGACTTTTGAGCTCCTCCATATTGGCATATTGTTTCTCAGTTCAAAAAGAAAACAGAAATGACACACCAGAGTTTAAACAAAAAAAATTTGAACTTCCTAAAATTAGACTGTTAGATGACTTTTCCCCTTCTCCTTCTCCAGGCGAATCCAAGGAAATAAGTTTGAACACTCTATTTTATCAACAAGATTGTCCTTGTTTTGGAGGCATTTTGCGGGGTACAATTTCCTGATGGCTAGAAAAATATTTAGTTTTTTACTAATTCACTGTAATGTTTTCTCACTTAATTCTGACATTTTGCAGAAGCTATTTGGCTTAAATAGTAACAGTTTTATTATACTCAACCTGGTAGAATTATGCTATATTGCTTTTTTTAGTGGTTGATAGTAATGATATTAATATTAATAACATCTACTTTTTTTATTTATTTCAGCATATTATGGAGGTACAGATGTTTAGGTTACGTATGTTGCCCTTGCCCCCCACCAAGTCCAAGTTTCAAATATGTCCATTCTTTGGGCGGTGTGCATTGCACTCTTTGTGTATGCATGTACCCGTCCCCTCCTCCCTTGTCACTCCTCCCCCTCCCCCCTGCCCAACATCTAATAGATGTTATTCTTATATGTGCACTTGTGTGTTGATCAGTTAATACCAATTTTTCTCATTTAATTCTCACAGCCATCCTGTAAGTTATTATTAATTTCATAAATAGATACACTAAAGCTTAAAAAAATTAACAGGCAGTTCTTGCTTTGCAGTGTAATATGTGCTGTAAAAATGGCCATGCAAGCTAAAACACCATGCAAAGCAATCATAATAATCAATGGGAAACATTACTATTGTTCTGTGACCTTTAGAAATTGTTCTCAAAACATTAAAAACTCTATAACTGTTAGGAATGTATCGGGAAGTGAAAAACAGTAAAACTAATATTTATTGAGTAAACTCTAAGAGAATTAAATTGCTTTATTTCTTTAAAAAAAAACTTATCAAGAGTAGTTTGAGCATTGCTTGTCTTCTTCTTGTCGCATAACTTATGATATGGAGTGAGCATCTTTTCTATGCTTTGCAAATTGTCATACTCTTTTCTATGTTTGGATGAACTTTAAACATTTCACCCTTTGCTTTTTTAATGTTGTGAAATATCATTAAGAGTTCCTTTAGGGTGAAGTTTATTGCTAGCATCACTTCCTCTGGGACATTATTCTTTCATCGCGACGACTTTCCTCATTTATGTCCATGAGTTTACCTTCATGAAGTCCCTCAGGCTACGTAACTGAAGTCTCTCTGGAATAGTGGCAGTGCCAACATTCCCATAGTCAGCTATTCCTTCTATAACTTCATTTACGCTCAATTCACTTCCAGCAGCATCACTTTTGTTTCTTTGCTACACTTTCATCTTTCTTGGCCAATTCCCTCTTTTGATAATCCGTTTTTGTAAAAGGCATGCATGTGAGTTTTGCACTGGGAGACCAGAAGGTAACACAACTACCCTGTCTTTGCCTGAACTGAAGAACATACACACAGTGGTCAATCACCAATCGACTTGGAAAGAAGCAATGTGAATGGTCACTGATCATGATGCCCATCTATTATTTACATAGTGATTTATGGACTGAGGAGCTAGAAGTGAAGTTTGTGCTTTACACAATTACTCGCAGTTAACATACGTGGTAACTGAAATTTGAACCATGCTGTTGGGAGACAGAATCATTTAACAAAATTGTAGTAACTGAAATTTCTGCAAATCAGCATCTGAAAGTGAGGATTGCCTGGAATTGCTTATGTTGATATATCTACTTAATAGTAGTGATAAGGCCAAGATTTGAGTTCAGGTCTGCCTAGCTGCTAAGCCTGGGCTTTAATGAATGCCTTGTAATTGATTTAGAAATTCATGCCTTGCCAGAGGTAGGTAGTTTCTTTTTATTGGGGGTGGTATCTATGGAGAAGAGATGGTGGGCAGGGGGTTGGAGGAAGAAAGAAGCAGTGAAGGAGAGAGAAGACAGAAGAGTGAAAAGGGAGGAAAGAGAGAAAAGTAGGAAGGAGAAAAAAGGAGAGGGAGGAAGAGAAAGGGAAAGCAAGCCAAAAAGCCTGCAAGAGCAGAACAAACAGAGCAGGCAAGAGCAAGTGAGAATGACAAAAAGAGAAGGAGAAGGACACAGGAAAGGCAAGAGAACAGAGTTCAGTTTCACAGAATAGTGAGTGACTCAGAGGTCGGTGCTAAATGCTAGAATGTTGCTATTTACAAACATTCCCTGCCCTCCTTCCTTGCCTAAATTCTGAGCTCCTTAACTACTAAAATAGTGCCATATTCATTTTTCATTTCCTTGTGCCTAGAACACTACCTGACTCAACGGTACATACTATTGAATTAGCTTCAAAATTATAATATTGACAACAAAGAATTTAAAATGGTCTTGTGTTATTAAATAATTGATGCAATCATAAAAGTACATATTGTAAAATATTCACTTCAGTCCTTTAGTAAAATAAATTCCACATGATTAAAGAGACAAACATAAAATTCTAATCAAAGAAAATCAACAGATCATAGGATTTTTAAAAATTACATCCATCTTGAGAAAAATGACAAAATTGTAAATAAGAAATAATCAACAGATTCAATTCCATAAATATTTGAAGTCTCAAGACAACATAGAGTAACACAACTAAAATACAAAAGAAAACATAAGAATGAAGAAAATACTTGAAGCAAACATTAAGGCTCACAAAAATTGACAAGTATCTAGACCCAAAGAGTAAACAAAGAGTATGACAAGACAATTCACACAAAAATAAACACAATTATTCAGCAAACATTTGGGAAAACAGCCTCCAAAACTACCAAAAAATACAAACAAAAGATTATTTTTCACACCAAACATTAACAAATATTCTAAGTGAAAATCCCTAATCCTGGTCGAAATATTTTTAAACTGTCATCTAACATACTGATGGGGACAAGTTAAATGTGTTCAACTCTCTTGAAAATTAATTTATCAATGTCCTTTATGAGATTAAAAAAAGTTCATACAATTTGACCAGGTAAAATTACTCATAGAAATAGTCTAAGGAAAGAATAAAATATATGAAAAACACAAGGGCATGGATATTTCCATTTCAGTATTATTTACAAAATGCAGTGACAATTACAGAACTGTATGGAATATTATGTATCCATTATAAAGCTGATATAAAAACAACAGAATGTTTATGATGAAGTGACAAAAGAATAAAACAAAAAAAATTTTGTGAATGCCATTCTAAATATGTATTCTAATCACCTATGGCATTCTAAATATGTAAACATAAAAGTAAAAATCAGAAGACAATATGGCAAAATGAGAGTAGTTGACTGAAGGTCATTAGAATTTAGATTTTTTTTCTTTTAAAAATTTCCATAATTTTTATAATTTTTTGTGTCACGCACCAAAAATATGGAACATTTTTACATGCACTTGGTGAGATTAATCTTTCCAGAAGTTAACAATAACCTCTTACTGAGTAAAATGAGCCAAACAATAACTAAGCAAAAAATATCCCTCAAGGTAAATATGTAGCCATAGAGTACAATCCATAATAAAAAGTTCTCTTTCCCTATGCCTTATAGAAATAACCTAAACGTCAAAACATTAGAACCCAAGTTAGACCACAGACAAAAGCAAAGGAGGGTCTGTTTTTGAAACTTCCTAAGAGGACCCAATGTTAAAATACCCCCAAAGAATTTTATTTTTTATCACCATTTTTAAGCCATTTGAAGCCCCAGCTTCATGCCTTTTATCAGTGAGTTAGTCGTTTCAAGCAGATTTTTTTTTTCATTTTGCCTCAAATTAAACTCTGTTAGTAACAACCAATCAAACTATTTCCTCTGGATAATCATATAAGTACCAAATAAAAATGGTTATATAGCTTGATGATGCAATGCCCAAATCGCCTACTTGCTGGCTTAGTAATTAATGGAAATGAGATGCATGGAGCTACCACATAAAAATATTCCGAGACACGTTATGTTCGCAATCAATTGTTTTATTATCCCCAGTGCCTTAGAGATTCGTGTTATTAATACCAATATATTTCCATCAGTTGAATCAATAAGGACGTGTTATAATGAATGTTTCATGCTCAGTCTTGAGGATAATAGAAAAACTGACAGACTAAAGAACGACTGGAGTTTCCTTCTGTTCTAATTCACGTCATTATGGTAGCCACGGGGTTGTTATCCAGGCAGCTCTTCCGTCCTTTCACAGCACGCGATGTGACCCCCCCACCCCCGCTTTGCAGGCTCACAGGGTGGTTGCTGCAGGATGATGGCAGACAAAGCCATGATTTTCTGGGAATTGGAAGGCTGAGCCCTGTCAGGGAGTTCCTTTAAGGTGCTCTTCAGGTACAGCAGGAGAAGGGTGTAGAGACAGCTCTTCCTGCCCTACAGGAAGGGGAAGACAACATCTCCTTCCAGCAGCAGAGATGGAGCTCTTCTCGTCTCTTCCTGCGGGAATAGCTCAGAGATGAGCTTAGCCAAGCACCAGAAAGCTGGCTTATGGGCTGCCTAGCTAGACAAACAGAAAATTGCTGTACAATGTAAAAAGCGTCATAATAAGAATTGTAAAGGGTGTCCAAGACCGTAGAAACAGCGCCTTACTCAGTCCTAGAGATTTCCCAAAGGAGGTGAAAAATAAACAGAGACATTAAGAATGAGAAGGAGCTGGCCAGAAGAAGAATTGGAGGAAGGGAAGGTCCCAGAGAGAGATGACCCTGTGCAAATCATTCACACAGTGGCGGATAAAGCCAACCAGTTCTCTACCCATGTGGATAATACCTAAGAGCATGTTGGGGAGACAAGTCATATACAGATATTTGATGAGGGCTGTGACAGAAAATAAAATAGAGCAGTAGGAATGAGAAGATGGGGACAGATATTTTGGATAAAACCTCTAAGGAGGTGACATTTAAAAAAAAAATTTGAATGCAGTGAGGGGGTAAAATACGTGGCTTGGCTTAGTAATTAATGGTAATGATATGCAGAGAACTTCCATGTTAAAATATTCTGGGTGAAGAGTATTCCAGGATGAGGGAACAGAGTGTGCTGTTCTAAAGCAGCAGCATGCTTGCTGTGTCGAAGGAACAGCAGGAAGACCAAAGTGGCAGACGTGGAAGTAGGAAAGGTAGCCTGGATATGGATTATATGGGGTTTCGTAGACATTGGTTAAAAACCTTTTAAAAGATAGCTTTGTCTGCTGCGTGGAGAAAAGAATGCGGGGTGTGGAGCATACAGGAAAATAAGAAGACAAGCTCAGAAGCGATTGCAGCATCATGAAACAGAGGGGATGGTGGCTTGGATTAAGGTTGTAGCAGAGGAGGTCATATTCAGGATATATTTTCAAGGTGCAAATGACAGATCAGCTGATGAATTGACAGCGAGGTGTGAGAGCAAGCATGATGATGACAACGTCAAGGTCTGTAACCTAAACAGCTGAGTGAATGGTGAATGGTGATAAGCATGGAAGGAGAAACAGGAGGACTGGGAATCATGAGTTCAGTTTTAGGTAAATGACGCTGAAGATGCTAGTCAAACATCAAGGGTTCAACTACTTTTTAGGATGTTTGAATCTGGAATTCAAGGGAAAAGTAAAGGTGAGGAGTAAGTACTTGGGAGCTGTCAGACTAAAGAGAGTATTTAGAGAAATGCAGCTGAATGTTACCACCCATGAAATAAGAGCAGATAAAGAAGAAATCTGAGGAGGGGGCCCTAGCCCACTCCAGCCACACCTAGAGGGGGGGAAGAGGACAGGGCTTCAACAAAGGTACCTGCAAAGGAGTGGCCAGTGATATAAGATGAAACCCAAAAGGGTATCATGTCCTAGAAACCAAACGAAGAAAGATTTCTGAAAGGAGGGGATTTATCAACTGTGTCACATGCCTCTAAGACGAAGATTGAGAATTGACCATTGGATTTAGCAACATGGAGGTCCTCGATGATCTTTGCAATTGTGGTGAAGCAGTGGGGACAAAATCTTGACTAGATTGAAAAAAAAAGGAAGAAAGGAAATGTACACAATGAATAGAGACAATTTGCTATGAATGTTTGCAATAAAGGAGACTAGAGAAATGAAGTGATAGTTACAAGGGAATGTTTGGTGTAGAAAAGATGTTTTTCAAGGCTGGAACTATTACAAAATATTTGATTGCTGATAAGAAAGTAGTCAGAAGAAATTGTCAAGGGAACTTGATGGTCCAAGAGAGGGGAGAGTTGAAGAGCAAAGTACCTGAGAAGACGAGAGGAGACAGGATCTGAGGCACAAGAAGACAGGTGGGAACCTAGGTGGGAGCAAGGCTCATTCTTCCACAGAAACAGAAGAAAAGCAGCATTTTCAGGCACAGATGCAGAGAGGTGGGTATAGGCAGAGAAGTCAGTTTGTTGAGGGAAAGGAAAATAGTTCAATCAGGCTGGAACCTACAGAGTTCAGAGGACAGTTGTTGAGTGGATGAATGACACTTTCAGTTAATCAACCCAAAAAAAGTTTGAGACATTGATCTTACATAGTTATGACTTGGATTTGAAAGAACTGCTTGGAGATTTCTCAATGTGCTTGCAATGGAATAATTGTCGTCTCCCAGCATACCTGCTTTAAATATAATAACGCATAACATGTGCCATGTGTCAGACACTACTTCAAGCATTTTGCATGTATTAGCTCATTGAATCCTTGCAACAAATCTAGGAAATAAATACTATTGTTATTTTCATTTTACAAAGAAGAAAACTGAGGCATATAGAGGTTAACTAACTTAAGCCTAAGGCTACCAAATGGCAGAGCTGGCATTTCAACCCAGAGAATCTGATACAAGAGCCCATGTTCTCAACCATTTGCTATACTGCCCTTCCAACCAGCAACCATTTGGAGGTGTAAGTTCTATTAAACCTCTTTTTTAAAGTCATGAGCCTTCACAGTCACTCCTTTGCTGCACAACCTGCGCAAGGTTAATAAAGTGTGATTGGGAGACAGACAAGGGAGACAGTAGATGGAGACAGTATACCTGGAAGTCTGGCAGTCCTGCATCTCTTTGAAAAGCTACACTGGAGGGAGACTGAAGTAACCTAGAACAAGGGCTCACCCTCCAAGCTCCTCCACAGCCAACTATCTAAGCATCCAACCAGGCCACTGGGCCCAGTAGGCAAACACTAGCACAGCACAAGCAGCTGGTACTCACCAAATGTTCTATTCTCCCTCTATTTTCCAGACTTATGTATAGTTAAGGTGAAGCCACACGCTCAGATTTGGTCAGTGGCTGTGAGCAGAAGTGACAGTGGTATGTGTCAGTCCCAACCCAATGCAGTTAAGAGTTGTTCTGCCTTCTCCATATCACTTTCCTTCCTCAGCCACCTCAGAGGTCCCTTGTACCAGAAGATGGTTCCAGTTACTGATGGAGGAGGACCAGTCAATCCACAGCAGATTTTACGTGAATGAGAATATACTTTTGCTGGGTTAAGATATTGAGGTTTTGAGGGTTGTTTGTTGAAGCAGTTATAATTGATGGCCGTGATTAATTAAGTGGGCAAGTGCCTCTCAGTCACCAGCACTGCTCCTGGGGGTCGGGCTGCAGCCTCTGACAGCACTGGCAACAAGGAGAAGAGTCTGAGCCCCCAAAGTCACTCAAACAGCTGGCCAGGGTGGCAGAAAGAAGAAAGGGCTTTGGTTAAAGGCTATTTTGTTGACAGAAATTGCCTCAAGGTAGAAAAAGTAAAAAGAAGAGCTATTTCATGGGTAATACTTCTCAGAACCATCTAAAGACGAGAATGAAAGGTATCTGGGCTAAACAAGGACAGACTGAAATTGGAAAATCAGTGAAGTCGTCATGTTCTCAGGAATCACATGGTTTATGCCCCTCTCTTTTTCTCTCAGGTTCTTTCTCCTGTCTTGGTCTGGTTTCATCTGCTTGCATGTGACCCCGTTTGGAGACACCTGACTCTACCTGATCTTTCCTGAGTGTCTGCCATCATCCAACTGGCTCAGTCTCAAACTGTCTCAGTTCCAAATTCCTCTGAGAGAGAATCACATTGGTTCAGCCATCCTACCTGTGGCTGCCCCTAGAACAAAGTAGCTATGATCTCCAACCAGTTCAATTCATCCTGGCCACGGGGAGGGGTCTCATGGCCTCAGACATGGCTGTGAGGAGTGGGAAGCAACTTCAAATCAAAGGCCTGGGCAGAGACCTTAAAAGAGGTTTACTGCAGAACAGAATCTCTAAAGGGCCTTATGACAAAATTGCTAAAATATCCTAACGGGTTAAGGGAGGAATTATGGTTTACAGAGAGGAAAAGACAAAGTATAAGTAGAAAGAAAAAGAATGTCAGGCCAGAAGAAGGAATTAATGCAGAAGTGAACCCCAAGTTGGAGCTGGATTCAAGAGGCAGGCCAACCAAATATCTGCAGAGGGTGCCGCTCCACCATGGACATTAAAACATCATTGAGATATGTTGGAAATATGGGGCCAGTTAATTCAGGCTTCCACACATGACATCTCACATAACCAGGGAAATGTAAATTGGTTCCACTGCCGCTGATCTAGGCAGGGTTCTCAAATAAAATTTTAAAGACTGTTCTTCACCAGGGCATACATGTCTCTGTTGAGCATTTCTGCAAGTTGCATACAGCAGCTACAACTCCAAACCAGCCCACTGAGAGGTGCCTGAGGTTAACTCTCTGAGTCAGCAAAATCTGAAACTAGTATTATGCCTGACACAGAACTATTTAGCAAAAACAAAGGGTTTACTTTTACATACATTTCAAATCCTTTAACATGGTCTCCCAGGGAAGACATTTCTGCTTCAGGAAATTACAAAGGAGAACTGAAAAGAGAACAGAGCTATAGAAAAGTGTTTTTGTAGTATTGTTTTCACAGCATTGACTCTGCTTCTGCCAATGGAAATGAGTTAGGAAGTCGATGTGTTTCAGGGTAAGACAAACGTTAATAGAAAATCCGTTTGTGGTCACCTGTATTAAGTGTTTAGAGAATATCAATTTGAAGGGGTGCCAAATGATTAGCCTGTCTGGGTAAGCACCTTGGTCCAGCTCTGGCTGAAGCTGTACAGAAACAGGAAATAATTCAGTGTCCAGTCCTCAGTGATCAGGCAGATAATGATGGGGAACCATTTACCTGGGAAAATGATGACAACAAAAAATGCTAGATTGTAATTGCTAAACTGCATTGCATAAAATGTGAACCCCCAACTTATCCAGGAGACTCCTGCAAAAGAAAAGAAAAGGAACAATATTATTGAGAGACTCTTTCTACACAGTTAACAACTTAATCCTATAATCATACTTAATTTAGGCTTAAAGAAAAATTTTATGAATGAGAAAAAAAATAACACCATTACAAGAGGTAGTGGTGTACTTTATCTTAATCCTCACATGGTAGACACAAATCCAAAACCTTTTCCACTCTACATGAACCAATAAACTTCCATAGACATTTAAGTGATGGTTTCATATTGATATGGTACATTTAAATGTCCTTGTTTTTTCTCTTCCTTTTTAGAATCTTCAACTCCCCATACCTGGTGTTATCTTGATGCAGTAACTACCAGCTTCAACTCAATTTGCTTAGTATTTATGAAATTAAATTGAACCATTCATGGAGAATCTGCTATGTGCAAGACAGTATGCTAGGTATTAAATATTACAGGGACCACAAAGTCAAATAAGAGTTTAGCATCTAATACAGAAAATCAACTCTCAAGCATGGCTGGGAGGGGAACTATGACCTGGAACTAAACGAATGCACACAGTGGGAGAGACAGAAGTGTGGGCTCTGGGATGAAGTCCAGTGCCTCGGGAAGAAGATGGACCCTAAGGATAGGCACCAGACCACTGATGCTGGCCAAGCCAGCCCCTGCGATTAGGAAAGGCCAGCAGAATAGCAAATACCAGCTAGACAGGGGGAAGGGAGCACAGAGAGATTCCAGAGCAGATGAAGGTCAGACATAGGGAAATTCAGGAGCAGGAGCTGGTAACTGGGGTCCTGATTCTGAGCACAGAGGTCTAGGGAAGCCACAGGTAGAGTCCTCTAGGCTGTGGAAGCCATAGAATGTGTCCAGAGAAGCTCCAGGAGCCTGGGACAGACCTTGGAGAATGTGCCAGTTAGGGGATGTGAGGACAAAGAAGTCATAATAAGAGACAATGAAGACCTCAGGATATTGCAGTGCCACAGAAACTAAACAGAGGACAGAATTTTAAGGAGGAGGCATTGTTCACCAGAAAGGGCAGGGAGAGCAGACAGACAAAAAGCCACTGAGTACTGGTTAGGAAGCTGTTAGAGACCTTCTGGAAAGTCTGGGTGAGGGACAGCTAAAACAATTGCCTAAGCAGTTCCCTGTTCCTTTGCTTGACAATTCTTTCAGGTTTGCATGAAGGCCATCTTCATGGCAAATGCCACGCTCATATACGATGAATCACGTTTTCATTTTGAGAATCAGCTCACGTGATTCCCAAATGGTATGAATGTAAGTCATTTTTAATTTCGACAGGTACTCAAGTGTGTTTCCAAACAGAATGGGAATTTTTTTTCTAACCTTGCTATTGTGAGAACTCAAAGTCATTCAGTGAATTTAATTCTTTTTTGTAATCAATTATTTTATGACAGGGAGATGTCTAAATTTCCATTTGGATCGACTACAGGAATAAGGCTTACAAAACAGCGACAGAGTAGCTGGGGACCTGCATGCAAAAAGAGACAGGGCAGTGGGCTGACCACCCTTGTGTGGGAGGGACACAGCCGTAAAGTTGTTCAGTCTCTGTGCATAATGCCAGTAGACACAGCTCCGAGGCAGCCTGTCTGGGCACAAAGTGGGGGGCGTAGAGTCTACCAAAGTCCCAGGACACACCCACACGATGGAGAGAGAACACGCCTCCTTCTTTTGTCTTTTGATGTGGGAGTTCTGAAGTATTTTCAAAAGGGCCAGTCCTTGTCAATCACTCCTCATGTCATGCCTGTGCTTTTTAATGTTAGAGTTAGAAGTTCTGAGTTTGAAACCTTGCCCCCTTACTTTCCAGCTGCGTGTTGAGGCATTGAGAGCTGGGTCCTATCCAGCAGGACTGTCCACAAACACCTGCTGCGGTGCTGCCAGTGCTGGGGTGTAGTGACCCTGGAGTGGCTCTTCCTTGGCTTGTGTTAACCCCTCTCAGTAAATCTGGTGCTTTTCTTGGTTTCATCTAGCCCAAGTAAGTTTTCTCACTTGCAACCAAATCACAGGAATTAATGTCATTTAGATTCTTTTTCCCTCTCTTCTCCGACATAGTTCTTTCTCTGATTTACCCGGGATAATCTATTTTTTTTATTTTTTTTGAGACAGTCTCACTCTGTCACCAGGGCTAGAGTGTCATGGCATCAGAGCTCACAGCAACCTCAAATTCCTGGGCTCAAGCGATCCTCCTGCCTCAGCCTCCCAATTTGCTAGGTGCATGTCACCATGCTCGGCTAATTTTTTCTATTTTTAGTAGAGATAGGGTCTCGCTCTTGCTCAGGCTGGTCTGGATCTCCTGAGTTCAAATGATCCTCCTGCCTCGGCCTCCCAGAGTGCTAGGATTACAGGCACAAGCCACTGCGCCCGGCTATTCTGAGATAATCTGTTAACCTCTTCTTTGGGCCTCAGTTTCTTTATCTATACACAGAGAGAAGAAAATCCCATCTTATGGGTAGGGCTTATGCTGTTGCACGTAAAATTATCTTGTACAAGCAGATGTTCAATAAATGGTAGTATTACCATTATTGTTGACAAGCTGATCTTCACCCCTTCAGCCTTGGTAAATATACCAGTTCAGTAAAGGAGAGCACTACAGGCTGGTAGAAATGGGGCATTTAATGCTAGGCTCTTTGACATATTTACTGCAAAAGAGCAGTTATATGAGTGAAGAAAGAGGCTGACTATGGAGCACAATACATCACTTACAGAAAATGCTGAGAGAGGATCGTAGCCCAGTGGTCCACAAGTTCAGTTCCCCAAATGCCAAATCTGAGACTTAGTCTTTGTTTTGATACATTCTTCCTAGGGATAAAAAAAAAATTAAGGAAAGAAAGAACAAAAGGCTTAAACTACTAAAC
>CAUYSK010099130.1:0-13021 GCA_963575035.1 Avahi laniger
ACTTGCCTAGGACAGCTGTGACTATGAGAGCTTTTCTATACATGGCCACTCATTTTCCAGCAGTCTCCCTGGGGTTGTTCACAGGGAAGTCAAAGGGTTCTAGTAGCAGGAAAGCAAAAACTTCAAGATCTCTGAGGCCCAAGCTTAGAAAATGCACAATGTCATTTTTCTTGCATTCTGTTGCTCAAAAGCAAGACACAAAACCAACCCTAATTCAAGAAGTGAAAAAGGAGACTATCTCTTGAAGGGAGGAACTGCAAAGAATTGTGGTTATTTTTACAGCCTGCCAGACTGAGCCTCCAAAGGTATTTGAATTGTTATTATTGAAGGTACATTTGAAACTGAGACCTTTAAAGTAATGCATTAGGGTCTATCGCAACAGATTTCAATGGGGTGTAATAAAGAGGATTCACATTTAACCCCCATCTCAGTCCAAAGTCTATTTATGATGCTGTAACAGAATATATGTGCCTGGGTAATTTATAATGAACAGAAATTTATTTCTCGCAGCTCTGGAGGCTGGGAAATCCAATATCTGGTGCCACCATCCGGTGACAGACTTTTGCAGCTTCATCCCATGGAGGAAAGGCAAAGGACAAAAGAGGGTAAGAGAGAGACAAAAGGGGGCCAAACTCATCCCTGTATAAGGAATCCACTCCAGCAATAATAACAGCATTAATCCATTCGTGAGGGCTCCGTCATGGCCTAATCACCTCTTAAAGGTCTCATCTCTAATACTGTAAGAATGACAATTAAATTTCAACATGAATTTGAGAGGGGACAAATTCAAACCATAGTATCTCCCAAAAACCTACACAATAGAGTCCTTGAAATTATCCATTTGCTACTTTTTTAAACAGCTTTATAGAGGTATAATTAATATACAATGAATTATATGTATCTAATATGTACAGTTTGATGAGTTTAGACATATTCCAACACCATTATACCATCACCACAATCAAGGTAACAGATTTATCCAACCCTTCCCAAAGTTTCTTTGTGTCCCGTTGATTTATTTTTTTGTAAGAAAACTTAACTTGAGATCTACCATCTCAACAAATCTTGAAGTATGCAATACCATATTGTCAACTATAGGCACTCGTTATATAGCAGATCTCTTGAACTTATTCTCTTAGCATAACTGCAATTTTATAGACATTTGCTTCACCCCCCCCGCCAACCTCTGGCAACCACTATTTTGTTCTCTGCTTCTATGACTTTGACTATTAGATATCTCATATATATAGACTCATGTAGTATTTATCTTTCTATGCCTGGTTTATTTCACTTAGCATAATGTTTTCTAGTTTCATCCATGTTGTCACAAATAACAGGATTTTTGTCTTTTATACGGCTGAAAAATATTTTTGTCTTTTTTAAGGATGAAACTGTGACAATTTTTGATTCAAACCTCTGTCAGATTTGCAGTTCTCCTCCAACACTTGCTCCATTAAAACACTGCTAATATGTGGTATTTAACGTGGAAGTCAAAATCTATTTGCCACCCTTACCATGAACTTGTTTTTCAGAACCATAGCTGAAAAAAGATTTAACAAGAATATATGGGGATTGAAGGCACAGCAGGAGAATGGTTGACAGAACAGAGTCTGCATTTATCAGCCACTGGCAGCTGGAAGGCACAGTGAGGGTGTTGGGCATACAAGGCAAAAGACTAGAAAAGGGAGGCAAATCTGACAGAAATCTGACAACATAGCTTTCCTGCTTAGAAACACCTAGAGCCTTGCTGTTTTTGTAAAATGAAGTCCAAACTATTTAGATTGAGGTTCAAGGTCTGAATGATCTGGCCATGGGCCACCTATCCATCCATTTCTCTTCAGTAGCCAGTAATGTACCTTTTCTCCCATGCAAGCTGCCTTCCCATCACTGGGCTACTGGATTGTTCCATAATATTCTGGGTATACTGTGTCGTTGAGAATTAGGAACCCTGTCCAAATATCCTACTCCTGCCCATTCTACTCTCTACCTTTCTATTAGTCTACTAGTTATTTAAGATTTAGCCCAGATATTAGCCCCACAGTAAATTCTCACAGCATATGTCTGCTCCTCTGTTTTTCCATTGTAATTTTCTCATTCTTCTGGTTTGACAAGTCTTGTGTTGTGTAATGGTTACCCGCGTGTTGGTCCCTAGTGCAGGGAACATAACTAGCTCTGAATCTCTAGAATCTAGCATTGCACATAGCACTAAATATGTATTTGAATCAAAAATTGTCACAGTTTCATCAAGGGGAGACCCTATATTGATAGTACCAAATGCTTCATCAATGATAAGTAAAGATTTGAATTTTAGTATTGTAAGTGGACACTCCCGATTCCTGCACAGGCTGTGCTTTCTTAGTGTAGTTGCAGAATAAAAACTAATCTTTCCACTTGGGGTGTGTTGTAAGAATTCACAAGTGAGCATGTTAATTTTTACAAATAATGAAATCATACACAGCAAAGATATTTGAAATATGGCAGTGAATAGAGCAGATAATTTTTCATTTTAAGATAAAAGAGCCATTGATTTCAGAAAGAAATGAGGTAGTCATTCAATGAGGTGAATTTATAGAGCTGTCAGATTATAATCTATTTCCTGGTACAGACAGACATCAAGTAACAATTCAAGTGGTTAACTTTTAAATTTGATTTGGGTTTGATTATGTTTTTTTTTTTCAATGACTAAGAATGGTTGCTTAGGATTAGAACCTATTTTGTGCTCTAAAGTTTTCTACTTTCTCAATCTGAATCATAGCATCATAATATCTTATATATAATAAGTACCCAGTAAGTATTTGTTACCTAAGTGGATAAATAAATACATGCTTTTGTTTACCTAGGTGTAGTCTTGTAAAAAATCATAATATAATGTGTTCTTTAGAATTTATCTATCCTGACCTGAATTCCAGATTGCAGCTATAGACCCAACATAAAATTTCTAACGCTAACTATTTTCATAGACATATAGTCATTAGCTGTCCTAAACTATATTAAGTAGGTCTAATCACAAACCACATTTAGTATACTTTTATTTATCTTTTTTCCTCAGGAATTACTTTTGGATACAATGTATGTATATCATAATTCATTATCCATTAATTTTATATTTTCAATGTCATTTCTTTTGACAAAAATACACTTATTTATCTTAAGATATTTATAGTCTACAATATTGAAGATGCCTGTGTCTTAGTTTGTTCACATTGCTATAAGAAAATACCATAAACTGAGTGCCTTATAAACACAATTATTTTTCACAGTTCTGGAAACTGGGAAATTCAAGATCAAGAGATCAACAGATTCCGTGTCTGGTGAAGGCCTACTTTCTGGTTAATAGATGGAGGCTTTTAGCTGTTCCTCACATGGGGCCAGCTGGCTCTCTAGGTCTCTTTTGTAAAGTCACTAATCACATATATGAGGATGCCACACTCTTGACCTAATCATCTCCCAAAGGTTCCATCTTCTAATATATAGTCGGTTCTCCATACCCTTGAGGGATCCCCATGGATACCAAATATGCAGATGTTCAAGTCCTTTATATAAATGGTGACAGTACAGTCAGACCTCTCATGGCCACAGGTTTTGATCCAAGGATGTGAAACTTGTGTATATAGAGGACCAACTGTAATCCTGACCTTGGTGGTTAGGATTTCAATGTACACATTTGGAGAGGACACAAGCATTCAGACCATAGCAGCCTGACTCTGAGGATTAGACTCAGTCCAGATAGATAGAGGCAAAAATATCTGACAAGAGTAAAAATAAATGAATTAGGAAAAAACATATATATGACTAAAGGAAAATATGTTAAAACGTTAACAGTTGCCATTGAGTTATGAAATTAAGGTCAATTTTTTTCTTCATCTTTCTTTTTTTCTTCTTTCTAAATTTTCTAGAATGAACATGTATTAATTTTATAATCATAAAACATTAACATTATTACATTAATTAATTTTAATTTAATCAGAACAAGTCTATCCCGAGATGAATTCAATATGACGGTGGCAGTAAAGTGAGCACTTTCTGTTACCCTTCATGGTAGAGTTTTCCACCAAAGTGATCTCCAAAATGATTCACTGCCTCATGTGGGATTCTGATAATCTCCTATAATTTGTATCACTATTGGGACATGACTCAGCTGTCACATAGACCATTGTAAAGTTCAGGCTAAATTTTTTGTTTTGAATTTTACTAATCTAGAATTATCCTTATTAAAGACCATTTGGTCTTATAATTAACAGCTCCCTTTCCTAAAATTAGGCAGATTGGACATAATCTGTACTACAATCTGCACTGGCTAACCACTTGCTCCCATGTGCATTTTTGAAAGTGCTACTCTAATTCACGTAACCATGTGCTATGAGAACTCTATTTTACTCTTGAGTTCAATAGTTTTCCTAGTTTGGATTGCGACTGCAACTTTTGGAAAAAAGGAAAAGAGTAATTTCCGAAAGGTTTGTGTCAAAGATTCCTACCATCTCTACGCAAATGAATTGTTTCTTCCTGCTCTAATTATGATACATTCTCTAGGGAATCTTATGACCTTAAAAAATCAGAGAATATATTGTCTTTTGTAACTTTCTAAATAAGTCTAAAACTCATTTTGTACATAGTTGAATAATGTAACAAAGGAACAACTATCACTTATCTTTCCTGCCAGCCTTGTTCCAGGTAGAATACAAAAATGCTGCCAATTGTGAGAATATTACAAGGGATATAGGATGGAAATAGAAATTCTAAAATATACTTCTTAGGCTTGCTTTTAGCATTTATTAAGAGACTTGGAAAATCTTCTATACAATAAAATTACTTAAAGAGAGGCATATCTGATTAGCCACCTTTGGGAGTTTCTTAACTTAAAAAACACTGATTCTGTAATGTTCTTCTTTTTTTTTACCTAGAATGATCACTTCATAAAGAGCTAAAATTTCACAATATCAGAGATGATATTTGTTCTTAACTAGTGTGCATTTGATACTGTTAATTCAGATTTGATTGTGTGGAATATTCAAGAAACTGCAGCATGCCCTCTTCCTTTTTTCCCTGGTGATAGAATGCATTAACAGATTTCATTTCCATGACTACAGATCAGAGAGAAGTGCTCACATTTGTTTTCATTTTATCAATCAAACACATCGTGGAAGGTCAAGACCAAACAATGTTATTATGAGTTACCAGGATGACTAAGATCAGGAGGTGGCCATCTGCAGCCTGTAAACCAAATTCAGTCACCAACTTTTTTTTACATGATCCGCAAACCAGTACTAGTTTTGCATTTCCAAATGGTTGAAATAAAATCAAAACAATAATATTTTATGATGTATGAAAATTATATTCAAATTTCAGTGTTTATAAAGGATGTCTTATTTGAACATAGCCATGCACATTTATTTATAATTAGCTATAGCATTGATTTATATATTAGCTACAGTGCAATACAGTGGAAGGACTGAGTGCTTATGACGGAGACCTTGTGGCCCCCAACCCTAAAATTGTTATTATCTGGCCTGATATGGACTGAATTTTTTCCCTTCTTAATTCATATGTGGAACCCTTAATGCCCAATGTGACTATATTTCAAGATATGACCTCTAAGGCAGTAATTCAGGTTAAAAGAGGTCATAAGGTTGAGTTCTTAATCCAAAATGGCTGGTGTTTTTAAAAGACAAGGAAGAGGTAAAGGGCACCCACAGAGGAGAGGCCACGTGAGGACACAGTGGGAAGGTGGCCATCCGCAAGCAAACGAGGAAGGCCTCAGGAGAAACCAAACCTGTAAACACCTTGATCTTGGACTTCCTGCCTCCAGAACTGTGAGAAAATAAATTTCTGTTGTTCAAGCCACCCAGTTTGTGATATTTTGTTATGGCAGCCCTAGCGGACTAAAACATTGCCCTGTACAAAATGTTTGCCAACTCTGACCGAGGTGAAAGGCTGAAAACTTCTTAAATTACAAAAAGAATTTAAAAATTGTGAGGAACTCATGGTATTTATTTGGTACTATACAACCCAAACTAGAAAAACTATTAAACTCAAGCAGAGAAAAAGTTATAAATATAAGGAAAGCACCTTTCTGTTGGCACTCTCTTAAGGAAATAACAACGAACTTGGGTGGTGAGTGCTTCTGTAATTAAGAAGGTACATTGTATCTCACATCTAGGTTAATCCTTTCCCCAATGTCCCCATTGTTTTTGCCCTGAAAAAGTGTATATGTTTGTGTGTGTGTGTGTGTGTGTGTGTGTCTGCTAACTAGAGATTTTTGTGTTAGTTTTTAACTAAAATGACAAGTATCCTTCTGAGTAGATTTATATTGCTTTCTCAATTACTTTGCTGCTGCTCAGCTAAAAAAAACTTCATATTTGTTTTTGAATTGTTTTGGTTCTTCTGAATTTTTTAAATTTATGTTTTTAAAAAAATGAATTTCAGATGGTTTCATTTTGTTGTGTACCCCCTTGTAATATTTTACTTTTTCTGCTTTCTTCAGGAAACTTTCATCTGAGCCAGGACATAGAAATGTAGCCCAGAGCTGGCTGATAACAAATCAAATCAAACCCAAGCAGCTCACTTTTCAGATAGAGTGCTCTCAAGAAGCAGAAACCTCGTGATATTTCAGGATGATAAAGAAATCAGAAACTCTGCTTGTGTGTGGTGTGTGTGTGTGTGTGTGTGTGTTTAAAGGAAGCTTCAAATGCATTCTACTATATTGTCTATTAGTGACTAGATTTTTCAGATTTTTCACATAGAAAACATGGAATTATCTACTTTCTTGTACATAGATTCATATAGAATATGAAGAGTTGGAAACAACTTTGGTAATTATCTAATCTAGTTCATTCTCATAACTTTATAGATGAAAAAAGATTTTGAGTAATTTGATCTATGCCATTATCAGTCAGCCTAGGCTACATTATGCTGCAATAAAAACCAAATCCCAAATCTCAGTATTAACAAAACAAAAAAGTTATTTTTCCCTCATTTTCCATGCTCAAGTGGATGGTGGAGGGGCACTTTGGTCATAGTATGTCCTTGGGACTGAGGCTCTCTGTCTCAGCATAAGCTTCCATGAGCACTGTGCCAGAGAAAACATAGCATTGCCTTGCACTACTATTCAAATGGTTTTTCCCAAGAGTAACGTGCCGCTTCTGCTCTCATATCAGTAGTCAGAGCAAGGTACAAGACTATATGACAACTACAAAGGGAACAGAGATATGTCATCCCATTATTCCCAGAAAGACAACTAGAATACTTGTGAATATTCAGAGGAGGAGGATGATGAAGAGAACCAATCCAAATAATATGAATTGAAATCTAATATATCTGCTTCTGAATCCTCAGTTCTTTTTTGGTGTGGACTTGTGAAAATGATTGAAACAAAAAGAAATGGCTAATAAGCCACTGATAAGAAGCAGATGGTAAGAACCTACATTGTGTTGACTAGGGGCATATTGAAGAAACCTTATTTAATTGTTAAAATATAAACTGGCTTTGTCTAACTCTGGGGATGAGTTTGCACAGAGAAGAAAATGTACAATTTTAGGATGATACTTTCCATGAATAGTGAATATGTAAAAGGGCTATAAAATCTCTCTCTTTAGGATTTCTAAGAAAGAAAGATCCTCCTACTTTGATGGTACTATTATTAGAATTGACACTAAAGCTGAATCTGTCTTTCCACAGAAATGTGTAAGAGGTCAGAGCAAAATTTTAAATTCTGAATGGATTACCTGTAAGACTCATTTCATCTTAGTCAAGTCTCAATTTGCCATTTGCACAATGGAGATAATATAACAATAATATTAACAACAAGGATGACAATGATAGATTCCTACTTTTTAAAACCTACGAGAGATAATTGCTGCATAATATTTGTCTTGTGCTTACAAAAAAATGTTTAATAACTTTTTGTTATCATCATCATCATAACTGTGACACATATATGCTAAAATGCTTTTTACCAAATGATTTGGCAAATTACGAAGTTAAGAGCTATTAAATACCATAATAGAACCCAAATCTTTAAGGCCCTCCCTGGAAATTCTTTAGCTATACTTCACTATTCACAAATGTTTTAGTGGCTTGAAGCATGCAACTAGTATACTTAAATTATATCTTGTAATCATTAAATCTCTAATAAGTGAAATATAACAATGAGGCATTCAGAAAATATCAAGAAAGTATTTTCCACTACACATTTCCAGCCATTCCCACCTAACTGAAGTTATTCAATAAAGACCTAATGTATAAACAGGTTGATTGTATCTGAAAGCATTTAATTCAACAAGGCTTGAGGAGAGAGAAGCCCTTTAAGAAGAAAGCATAAATCAGTAAAGTCAAATGCAATAAGCCAGTAATATGATGAAACTAAAAGAATAATTGTAAACACATTTAATAAGCAGATTAAACACAAGGAGGAAATTGTTAAGGAATTCTTAATGATTCATGTTGATGGAATGCCTAAATAACAAAGCAGACAATTAATCCAAGACAAGGGGATTAATATTTGTGATTTGTGGCCCAGAGTTAGAGGTCTAGTAAGAAAGAAAGGTGGAATGGCCCCATAAAGGAGAGAATGATAGGAAAAAAAAAATATAGAATAAATATTGTTGTTTTTCTTGAAACAAAGAGGTTGGTAGACCGCAGAAAATCTTCAGGTCAAAATAACTCATTACTAGTTTATAAAACCAGAATAATTATTTAAAATTATCTTTGTTGCTAAAACAACTCAGCACAAGGCAGGAAAATCTTCATACAATGTCAGCAATTGCATTGTAACATTTGCAACTTTCATCTGGCCCTCTATTGGGTTGAGGCTTGTATGGGCTGAAAGTTCTGTGCAAATCCTGGAACAGAATAGCTGTGATCTGTTTCAAAGACTTTCTCTATGTCTTCATTTATTATTTTCTGAATTTCCTCTCCTAAAAGAATGGATTTTATACACAAATATTTTGTGTCAAAACTCTTTTTCTACTGAGATATATTTAAATAAAAAATTAAGAATTCTCACAGAAAGAATAAAATAATACATAAATTCTGTCATTTCCTCAAAAACCAAAAGAAGTCTTTTGAGTTCCCAGGGCAATTTTCCAACTAAAGAATTAGACTTTATCACATATCTTGTATATATCTCTAGCTTTAAAAAAAATAAAAAATAAAAAATAGGAAAAAGAAAGTTAAATTTACATGAGGAATTATGGTTAAAAATTTTCAGATAAAGTATAAATAAACCCTTCACACTTAATTAAATGACATAATGCAAAAGTTATGAGAAAACTCCCCACTATAATTTGCCAGCTTAGGGTCTTTGATTTCTCTCTTGTTTGTACAGATTGACTCTTTTTCAGATAGTGCACCTCCTTACTGTCGAGCTCCAATTCATAAATGAAAAAACCTGGACCACATTTCTACAGCAGCTCCTTCCCCTAGATTAGAAGTTCTAGGATCAAGCTGCACTGGGAATGGCAAGAGCTATACTTGCTTCCCTTGATGTTTCTTTTTCTTTTTTCCCAGACACGTTTCTGGGAAGGAACTAATTAATGCTTTCCATTCCCTTACCAAACTGACTAGTTGAAAGATTGGTACATGACCCTAACGGGAACAATAAGATCAAAAAGAGCCAATATTGAGACTTTTGTTCGAACAATCAGAGAGGTGGACTCCCCTTTGATGAACTGCATTTTAAAATGATGTGAAATTAAAGCTGATAGGTACTACTATGAGAAGGCTTATTATTGGGCTGAACCAGAGAAAGCAGAACTAAAAATGGCGATATCTTTGAAGATTTGGATTAAAAAAAATCAAAATATACATAAATTTGGATTATTTGGTAATATAAATCTGCTCTTGGTTATTATTAAGTCAGGGCTATATTTTATGATAGCTTAAATTTGAACTATCTAATTGCTATGCCCTGAGATAAAAGCATTCCTCCAGAATTGTGTCTTGGTAGAGATGGACAAAGTAAAACATGAGGGAAATGGATAGATATGATGTCTAAATTTTTGCATTACAGAAAACATGTATAAAAAGAATCTCAAGGTTGTGCTAGTAATAAGTCCCAGGCTTCTAATAATAGGCATTTAATAAATGTTAGTTCTCTTCTCTCCTTTGAAATATGTCCCCTTAATGAACTAGAAGTACTTAGTGATGAAGTAAAGGAAGACTCTTTCCCCACACCCCTACTGCATTCATTTGTTTAATGAATTACCTGGGAGATTCAGGCGGAGTTTTCCAACTAAGACACACCATTTGCTGTGTATGGGTTACAGGTCAGGTGAAATATTGATCATCTCAGTCTTTGAGGTATGTTGTAGTTAACATATTGTGAAAAGCTCTAAGAAGCCCCAACAAGCTAGTGATACAACACAGTAATAGTTAATTTCCTGCTTATCGAAGAGTCACAAGTTAAGGTTTCTGGTCAGAAGGTAATTTTTCTCCGTGGGATGATTTAGCCACCAAGGCTCTCCTCACCGTGGATTCTGCCTCCTACTTTGTTAAACCCCCTTCCCTCCAAGGTGCCACATATTATTTCTATTCACATCCCATTGGTGAGAACTTGTCCCACATAGCTACACTTAGATACAAAAAAACACTAGAATATATAGTCTATGGCTGAGCAGCCACTTCCAAGAAACAACTATTCTATGGAAGAGAAATGCGTGTTTTAAGTTAGCCAGCTTTGATGCAAGGGCTTGAGGCATTGGTCTGTTATTTTCAGTCATGAGCAAACACATCCATTTACTCAACTGAATGATTTAAATATGATTTTCTATGTGTGCCATGATGTTAAGAAGGTTAAGAAGCATCAATCTAAACCAACATTCACTGGTACTTATGGACTTAAAATGTTTCTGTTTGGCAAGCTTTAATTCTCTAAATCTTCAAATAACCAATAATTACGGATTAGGTCTAACTTCATTTCTGACACTTCATTCTGACCCTTTTACAGTTTGGGTTAGCATGTGTAGGGGAAAAAAATTTCTTTTCCTCCCATCTTAAGTTCCTGGCTGAGGCCCCTATGATGAAAGATTAATAAGAGAAAAAGCACACAAATTTATTTAATGTAATTTTTACATGACTCATAAGCCTTCATAAAAAATGAAGACCTGAAGAAACAGACAAGCTTGTGTATTTTTTATGCTAGATTTGATGGAAAAGTGGACAGTCACGCCAAGTTCTCAGTACACAAACAAGACAAACAGGAAAGTAATAGCTGTCCCTGGGGTGGAAAGAATCAATAACTAATAAACATCCCAAAACAAAATTTAACCAGAGAGTCACAATTCAAACAAATGTTTTTTTCCTGCTACGCTGAATTTGGAAAGGAAGAAAGAAAGAGAAGTTTTTTACCTTCTCTTGAGTGAGCACTATGGACACAATTCCAGGAGAGCTGACCTTGGTAAGAACTCTTAACTTTCCCTGGGTTTTTGTCAGTTGTCCTGGGATCTCACCTGCAGGCTTTGGAGCAAGTGAGGTATCTCAGCCATCCTTCCCTGAGTGCCAGAAACTGCAGGGAAAAATAAATATCTTTCCTCCCCCTCTTAGGTTCACCGTTGAGGCCCCTGTAACAAAAGACATATTAGGAAGAGAAAACCATACAAATTTAATAAAAAAGTTTTACATAGCATAGGAGCCTTCAGAAATGAAGATCCAAAGAAGCACATTATACAGTGTATTTTTTATGCTAGGTTTGATGAAGAAGCATATAGTTGTGGAGAAGTATGATTGGATAGAAAAATATGATTTAGTGGTAGTAAACTGGGGGAAATTTAGCAAGGCCTGTTCGGATTATTCTTTCTGTTCCAGTGTCTTCAGAGAGAAGATTGTTCCTTTCCTCATCCTTTGAATGACTTTGAATGACAAAGTGTATTGTCATTCATCTCATTATGGGAAATCACAGCCTCCTAACAGGGACAAGAATGATTATAATACAGTTATATAGTGAAAAAATAGAGAAATTACCACTGCAAGTTTTTAATGTCAAAATCTATTCACCTTTTAGGGACAGCGACCCCAGACAGCCCTGTGCAGCCCCACCGCCACCGTTGGCGGCCTAGTTAGCATCAGATATTGGGAGCACCCGCAGCTGCCGCAGCCGGGCCCATCACCATCACCGCAACAGTGACCAGCCAGGGCGAGACCCCTCAGCCACCCACCGCCCCTGCCTCAGGGCTGCCGACTCCAAGCCCTGCACCACGGGCAGCGGCGCAGGGAATGGTGGCCCGGGTGGCCTGACATCAGCGGCACGTGCCGATGGGGACAAGAAGGTCATTGCAACGAAGGTTTTGGGGCCAGTAAAATGGTTCAGTGTAAGAAACAGACATGGTTTCATCAACAGGAATGACACCAAGGAAGATGTATTTGTACACCAGACTGCCATAAAGAAGAATAACCCCAGGAAGCACCTTCGCAGTGTGGGAGACGAAAAGACTGTGGAGTTTGATTTGTTGGAGGAGAAAAGGGTGCAGAGGCAGCAAATGTCACAGGCCCTGGAGGCATTCCAGTTCAAGGCAGTCAATATGCAGCAGACCGTAATCATTACAGGCGCTATCCACCTCGCAGGGGTCCTCCACGCGACTACCAGAATAGTGAGAGTGGGGAAAAGAATGAGGGATCGGAGAGTGCTCCTGAAGGCCGGGCCCTACCGCAGGCAAAGGCTCCCGCCTTAGTAAGTTCGGAGACCCCATGGGCATGGACCACGGTATTCCCACCCTCCTGTGCAGGGAGAAGTGATGGAGGGTGCTGACAACCAGGGTGCGGGAGAACAAGGTGGATGACCAGTAAGACAGAACGTGTATCGGGGGTACAGACCGGGATTCCACCCCGGTCCTCCCCGCCGAAGTCAGCCCAGAGAGGACGGCAATGAAGAGGATAAAGAGAATCAAGGAGATGAGACCCAAAGTCAGCAGCCGCCTCAACGTGGGTACCGGTGCAACTTAAATTACCGAAACAGACGCCCAGAAAACCCTAAAGCACAAGATGGCAAAGAGACAAAAGCAGCCGATCCACCAGTTGTGAATTCTTCCAC
>CAUYSK010099131.1:0-28989 GCA_963575035.1 Avahi laniger
AAAAAAAAAAAGAACAAAAGAGCAAATATCTAGAAGGCATGAGCTTATGCTCATCCTTAAGTCCTATATTAACATGAGTTGCAGTCAGAATTCCCACTCACACCTGGCATGAGAGTCCCTCCTTCCCTTCTCCAAGCAGGAAAAATGGGAAAGAAATAAGCAGGCATGAAGTACCTGCTATGGTCTGGACACAACACCCAGGACCACATCTAATCCTCACTGCCGTCCTGTGTAGTAGTTAAGATTATCCCCATTTACCAATGCTCAGAGATGTTAAGTAATTTGCTTATAGCCACATAGCAAAAGAGTGACTAGATTAGCATTCAAAACTAGGACTGCTGGTGCCAAAGCCCTATAATCATCCTGTGCAGTATCGACCCATCACCAGGCAGCCTAACCTCTATAGGCCATGTTGAACAACAAGAAAGGGTGGGAGAATAGGTATAGGCGGGGAAAAAATAGAAGGATATAAAGTGTTAGAAGTGACATCAACTACTGGAAACATTGGCTGATAGCTACAAAAAAATTAAAAAAAAAATAGTGTCCCCAAAGCACACCAATTGGAAGAGAACAAACACACTTAGATTTGTTATGGGAGATTTGTAAAAGGAGATGAGGGGAAATCCAGAGCTGAAAAAGAAGAACAATTAATAAAAATTACAGAGCTCAGAAAAATGCACATCCTCTAAATAAGTTGTAAACTGCATAGTATCGTATTGTTAACTATAGGTGCTATGTTTCATGGCAAATCTCTAGAATTTAGTGTGTTTCAAAATTTGTTAAGAGGGTAGATCTCGTGTTAAGTGTTCTTACCACCAAAAAATATAAATAAGTAGAAGGGACACAAGGAACTGTGGTTGGGAGGTATTGGATATGTCTATTACCTTGACTTTGGTGATGGTATCACTGGTGTTTTCATATGTCCAAATTCAGCAGATTGTACACATTAAATCTGTGCACTTCTCTGTATATCAGTTATACTTCAATAACCCTGGTAGTATAGAACACCCCCATCCTAACCTTTGTTGAGACCAAGAGAAGTCATTAATCTCTCTACTTAGATCAGAATCACAATATCATTCGCCACTGGACTTTCTACCCCAAATCCCTCAAAGTAAATCCAAGTATCTCAGCCTGCTCACACCCCTTCACCTTGGCGAAGTTAATAAATTAGCTATCAGAGGCTGTTTCTGTCTCCCTGCTCACCCGATTAATGATAATCTACTGGGAATGAACACAGTGTTCAGGCCGCTATCAGGGGAATGTTAAGTTAATTCCAATTAATTCCTCAGAAACCAACTTTCCCTTGACAGGCTCCTCTGCAGAAAGCCCCTGTATTTATCTCAGCCAAACAAAGCTGTAATGTGATCCAAAGCCTTTGGAAAAAGCAGCTTTTGACTCGGGTCCTGTACTGTGGGTGCCAGACATGGCAATAAGGAGTCTGGCTGGAGTAGGGAGGTGGGGGGAGGGGGATATTCCCCCCCATATACCGACACTAAGGCCCACCCAACACCTCACTCATTTCCATGACCAACCAGTCTTCCCACAGCCTTTATCCCCAAATACTGCTCATTGCTGTCATTCATGGAGTATCCACTCTGTGCCAGGCAGGTGAGTATTGGGTCGTAGTTAGGTACACTGCCTCTGGGGTTAGACTGCCCTGATTTGAACTGACTCTGCCTTTTAAGGGCCATGTGACCTTGAGCAAATTGCTTAACTCTTCAAAATCTCCAGTCTCCTTATCTGGTAAATAGTTACAATAGCAATACTTCTATATCCAAAAGAATCATGAGATTTAAGCCCCTTGGGCAATATCTAGTGCAAAGACAGCACAACAGATAGTAAAAATTTGATTATTATTCTTCTTCTAATGATCTTGTTTAGGCCAATAACCTACTTCACATGTAAAGAAACAAAAACTCAAAGAAGTAAAGCCATTTTACTATGCAAGGACATACAGCTCATTACTGGAAGAGCTGGGTTTCAAATCTGCTTCAGGAGAGTGTCAAGACCAGTATGTCTCTTTCTCTAAACTTGCGTTTCTCTCAGATTTATTTGCAAGCATCTTTCTGAAACTGAAGAAGGGAGCCTTCGTTTCGGGACTTGCTTCTGACATCCTCCATAGGGAAGCCTGTCTCCAAGAGGTTCAGCATCAATTCAGAAGCAACAGGACAGAGGTTCTCCCACAAGCTGGACGAGCAAGCACGAGGTGCTGGGTCACTGCCTGACAATAGGCAGCTCTGATTCCCCCCAGCTACTAACACCTCGCCCCCCTCACTGTCTCAGGTGATCACAGGGCACCACTTGGAACCTCTCTAGAAAGCAGCTTCCTTGGCACATCCTGGGCCCCGATTCGGAAGAGAACGTTAAAATTTGAAACCATACAGAGATGATAAAAATCTGATTTGGAAACGTAGGGTCTTTGAGGAAAGAATCAAACGTCTAAAAGGTAGCTCTTATTCTTCAGATGATTTCAATATGAGCCCAGTGTTTCCATGGGGAGGTTTACCCTTGGAATAGTTCAGGGTCACAGGGAGGCGCCTGATCTTCATAAATGGTCAACTGCAATATTCATGTGTTGGTTGTCATCCCTGTAGGAAGTAGCTATGGAAAACCTGATTCTACAGGTTTGGAAAGGAATTATTATCTAGTTTTAACATCAACCTCAAAGGCTAAGAATGGCCCCCAAAAGATCCCAGTTTCCTTGAATAATCTTTATGTTTGGGAGATCACAAGTTAATGCGAAGTATCCAAATGCCTCTCTAGTCTTCAACATTTGTGAACTCCCTTCTCACATACACAAGTGGCCAGGTTTTTTTTAAGTCTTCTGACTGATCTTTCTTAATAGTAAGAGGCAATAGCATCGTATCATAAAGCTTTATGGGAGGAAGCTAAGTGAATCATGGCTAGTACAAGAGAAGAATTCTATGCTCTGCACATCATCTCTTCAGTTCATCTTTTAAGACCTGCTTTAAGTTCCATCTCTTCCAGAAAGATTTATTTTATTTTATTTTTTATTTTTTGAGGCAGAGTCTTGCTCTGTCACCCTGGCTGAAGAGCAGTGATGCAATCACAGCTTGCTGGAGCCTCAAACCCCTGGGCTCAAGCTATCCTGCTGCCTCAGCCTCTGAAGTACCTTGGACTACAGGTGAGCACCACTACTCCTGGCTAATTTTCTTTTTTTTCAATTGGAGAAACAGGGTCTCACTATGTTGCCCAGTCTGGTCTTGAAATTTGGGCCTCAAGCGACCCACCTTTTGGGTTCTTTCCTCATCCATCCACATTCTTCAGCACACTGCAGACCCTTACCAAATTGCAAATAAGGTTTCTGATAGGATGTTCATTAGATGTTTTAAAATAACTTCCATTCCCCAAAGTAGAATCCATCAGCATGATAACTTAGCAACATGACAAAACACCTCCACAAGCAAAAAGATGCAGGAAACAATGGGGCTTTTGTCATACTTACTTACTTGCAACAAGTGCATTAGTTACTGATAAACAAAATAAGAAAAGAATTGCCTCCACACTATGTGTCCCTTGACAGAGATGTTTGTATACAAGAGGAGGCCAACAGAGCCCTCGTATGCAAGTGGAGTCTGGTAAATCTGCAATCTATCTGAATTCCTCAATTTGTCATCTCCACTCCTCCATAAAAAATACTAAAGTCTTAAAAAGAGAGAAAATATTTTGAGTAAATTTTAAAATAAGATCTTTTTCCTGTGCCTAGGCAGGAAGGTATAGAATACCAAGGCACAAATGTTCATATGTATTCAGGGCACCAGTGTGTCTGATGGATACCAATAAAATACTTGAAATTAAGAAAAACGTGCTGAGGACACTCCCTGTTTTTTAGGTCTGCACTCGTGGTTGCTAAATGACCTCCCTTGATGAGACACAGGGTCATTAGTGGTAGTCACCGGGAAGCATGGCAGAAAGCTGGGGCCAACATCCAGAAGCAGGTATTCTCGGTAAGCAGAGTGTGTGAGACAATGATACTTGTGCCATCTGAGTCCACAGACCTTTTCTGATGTGACTTCATGATTATCAGCCAGCGAGATCACAAGTGCCATCTCAACATCTGCTCAAAATCAGATAACACTGACAAGGCAATTCCAAAATGTTACAGAGTGATCTTCCTTATGAGCCGGTGACTCTGTATCACTTCACTGTTTTAAAGTTTTCAAGGAACCTGCACCCTCTACAGGAGAGAGGCCATGTTTCTTAGCATGGAACACAGAGCTGTTGGTGACCTGGGACCTGTACGTGGCATAGTCTTGTGCTTTTCTCTGCAAAAGCACAGGTTTCTCAGCATGTCCACTCATCTGCCAGTGATTCTTACTCCAATGCCTTTGTTCTTTCTTTTCTCTCTGCTTGGCCTCCCCAGATGACTTTGACTCAGTGGACAAAGTCATACCCATCTCCTCCGGGAATCCTACCCTAACCCCTCTTCCCCACTCCACACATCCCCAGGCTGGGCAAATTCCCCTTCTTGGTGCTCCTCTAGTACCCTGGGCCTGCTGCTCTCATTGCATTTACCATAGGTCATTACAATTTTCTGTTCTGAGTCAATCTCCTTCTCTAGACTAAGATCTCTTTCTGGGCAAGAGCTGTGTCTTAGGCAATTCTGAATCAGCAATACCTGCCACAGCAGTTGACACACAGGAGGCAATCAAAAATATTTGTTCGATAATGAAAAAATTAACTTCTAATTTTCCCCAAAGTAAATCCTAGTTCCCCTGAAAGCACACTTACAAGGTGTGTATACACCTGCCTATGAGCGTGCATGCACACACATACCTTATTACAACTTTTTAAAAGGAAGGGAACAAATTATAAAGCAATAAAATGTCAGCATTAGAAAGTACCTTGTTAAAGGCTAACCTTTTTATACACATACATGAAAACCTTCTGTATCCAACCCAATAATTCACGTCTAACATGTGCATCTCCAGTGACTGATGGAGAAGTTACTTCCTCCAAGAGTAACCTTTTCTATTCTGGGGCTACTCTGAGTGTTGGCAGGTTCTTGCTTATGATGAACTGAAATTTGCTTGACTATAATTTTTCCTGATTCGGTGGTCCTCGCTCTGTTTCCTAGAACTACACAGAATAATCTAATCCTTCCCACATGGCAGCCGCTCAAATATTTAAAGAAGCCAAATCTCCTCTTCTCCAGGGTAAATACCACAAATTCCTTAAACTGACACCCAAACATTTGAGTTCTGAGTCCCTCTCTCAGCCCTAGTCATTCTTCCTGGACATGCTCTAGAATCGTCCCTCAGGATCATGTTAAAAACTATGCAAGTACATCTTGATATGAATTCTAAAGTGAGGGGAGGCAGGGAGGAAAAGGAAAAAAAGAATTCTAAAATGAAATTCTTAAACTTTATTGAACATTAAAATCTCCTAGGGAATTTGTTAAAAATGCACCTTGGGGAACCCCACCCACAGAGGTTCCTGTTCCACGGGTTTGCAGTACGATCCAGGAATCTGCATTTTAATAAGGTCCTCAACCAAATCGGCCATGGGAGGTCCACAGACCACTCTTCAAGAAACAATCATCTAAGATGTCACCAATCTCAGTTTTCTTTTCTGCAAATGGAGGTTAAATCTGTCTTCCTCTCAGATCACAAGGTGAGTTGAGACCTAACTCCTAAGTTGTTTACAAAATGCTGCTAAATATAGAGCGTGCATTAATAATAATGGGATGGGAGTCAGGCATCCACGAAGGCTTTGCATCTGAGCAAAAGCAGAGCTGGCAGATGGTGTCCCTTCATCAGAGACTGAGTTAGAAATGCTGGTCATAGGGGTGAGAGAGCAGATTTTATGTCCTTCATCCTTCCAAATGGCAGTCTTTAAAGCAGCATAAAGATAAGTGATTTGCTCTCTGTATTTTCTGAATGTGCCATGGGAAGCCGGTCCATTCCACAAATACTTATATTAGCAAATCAAATAAGCTGGAGCAGCAGTTAGGCAGAATGCCAGGAACAAAACATACCAGCATAACTCCGTTAATGTTATTAGTAAATTATTAATTGCCACTATCGATGAGTTCTACTAAAGAGCATCTTTCTATTTAAGCTACAGAGAATTAGCCATAGAGTAAGGCAGCACAGAGAGACTTCCAGGGAGGGAGGCGGAACTCAAATGATGCCAAAAGCTCAGACTCCAGAATCAGACGGTACTGAGTTTCAACCCTGGCCTTTCCATTCACTAATTTATTACCTTGTGGAAGTTACTTACATGTTCAGAGCTAACGTTTTCTCATCTGTACAATGAGATTTCTAATAGTACCAAGACTGTGGGGTTGTTATAAAAATTAAATGACAACATAGCAACTGGTAACAGTGCAAGGTCCCAACTTATTAGGTATTATCTATATCTGTGCACGCATGTGCTTACCCAGTCATTTATTATTTCTTCCATCACCCCACAACACTGCATGAAGGCAGTAGTCAAACTACTAGCTCCATTTCACAGATGAAGACACTAAGGCAAAGGTTTGGTAAATTACCATGGAAACAGAATCCAGGTCATTCAGCCGCCCATCCAAGGCTGCATTTCCCATCAGGCTCTCTCCTGCCACCCTGGTGCCAACAGAGCAAGGGGAGCGTCTCTAAGCAAACTGGCCTGGTGCCCACCCTGGGGAGCTAGGACACAAGAAGAAAAGCTGCAGCTCTAGATTCCGTTTTCTTCCATGCATTCATGTATCCTCTCATTTGTCCGGTTCATACGTCTGTATTGAGCCCCTTTTCCAGGCACTGGGCTAGGACCTGGGGACATCGGGGAGTAAAGCAAACCAGATGGTCTTTGTTCTTGCTTTAGGTAGGTCTGTGCTCAAATGTCACCTCATAAAAGAAGTTTCCCTGACCAACCACCCTGTGCAACAGAGTAGCTCCCCTTCCAGTCACACTCCATCCCCTTACCTGTCTTATTTTTCTTCTATTCCCTCATGTACTATGTTTTTATTTATTTTATTCTCCCATCCCCCACCATAGTATAAGCTCAATGAAGGCAGAGACCTTCTCTAGCTTGTTCACTTTTACATTTCCAACTCCAAAAATGTTGGCTGGCCCACAGAACACGCTCAACAAGTATTCATTGACCGAATAAATAGAGTGCACGATCTTGGAGGAGGAGCCAGCAGGGAAGGAGAAGTCAACAAATAAGTAACTATGAAGTACTAGGAAGGAATCCACAGGGTCAGGATAGAGAATGATGGGGCAGGGAGCCTTTTGGTGCTTAGGCGGTGGTGGAGACCCTCCCTACAGAGGTGAGGGCTCATCCCAGGGCCAATGAGCCTCCCCTGCACACACAGGGAGGAAACTCTGCCCTTTGTCCCCCGTGTGGCCTTGAACCTGTCAGTGCCTTTTCCCAGCTGCAGCTGAATCAGGATTCAACAATCAGGAGCAGTTGTCGCCTGTCAGATGCCTCCCAGGACCTAACACACGGAAGGTGCCGAGGGCCGAAATCGCAAGATAGGCCCGGCTGGGACATGATACTTAAGCAAAATGCCTTCATAAAACCCACTGCACGCACTACTGAAATTACAACCGAAAGATGATTGACGCCTGGGCCTTCAGCTCGGGGAGCCACAGGGCTCTGCAATAGTTTGGTTATGCTCTAATTAGCTGTTAGCATACAGTGCAGGTGTCTGGTAATCTGCATTTACCAGAAAGAAATCTGCAAGTGGTGACCAGCGTAAGGGAATACCAGGAAGCCCCTGGAAGAAATCCACCATTCCTTGTGCCACACAGATGATGCACCAACATAGATCCAGAGGGCCACAACGTGTTAGGGACAGGGTTGGGGGACAGGGATTCAGCAATCAGCTGCGTAAGTGAGGTTAGTCTCCAAGCCAGCAGGTACTGCGTGGCATCTCTGGGGAGGGCTGCCCTTATATTCCCCATAGGGTGTACTGGGAAGGGAAGGATTTCCCCCATGTTCACCATTCTACTGAAAAACCAGACAGCACAAAAGGATTGCCGCATTCCCATACTAGAAAAGCAAAGCAGATGGATGGGGACAAGCAGCTCAGACAGGGTCAGAGTTACCCACGCAGGGGCTTCATCGCCACCACCTCTCCTCCCCGCCTGCCTGGAAATGCATTTCCCGGAGTCTTACCTGCAATACCCAGACTGCGACAGCATTCACAGCCCCAGACTAAAGCCACCGCATTCTAAACCAGAGCACGAGCAAGGTGCCCCCCATTCCGATGCATGGTGGCCGAGTAGCCCAAGTGTCCCGTCACCTCTGCACTTTACTTCCTCATCCGTCTCGGCTCTGGGAAAGAATATTGTGAAAACCAAAACACAGAGCATTCAGGAGAGAGAATAATTTTACAGCATATAATTCATATTAAGCTACCAGCACTCTACCTGGGATTCATTTATTAGATTAGCTTTGAAAATGACATGAGGTTGAATGAATCGAACCAAGAACGGGCAAGTTTTAATGAAAAGGAAAATCAGATAAGGACTAAAATGTGATCCACTGCTGGGGAGAGCAGGCTTGGGGACAGGGGGTCTTACTGGACTGCCTTAAGCAGTCATAGGTGACAGAAAAACCCTGGGAACCTGGAGACATGCTTGGGAGGGAGGCACAAATCAGTATCGCCTTCTCCATAGCTCTGCCAAGAGCACGCCCTTCCCTCCGCACTCTCTTCAGGTCTGTCTCAATCTTTTGCCTATGAAATAGGCATGACCACCCGCCTCTTAAGGTAGGGTAAGGATTAAGCGAAGCAGCATTTGCCAAGCACCTGGGAGAGCTTGGCACACAGCAGGCACTCAATACCTGAGAGCAGCCTGCTCCTTCCTTCTCGCAGGAGTGGCTAATTAAAAAAATAACCGTAACTATAATAAGACCCTGGCACAGTAAGCACGCAGAGAGAAACCTGAGCCCCAAATGATGAATACGAAACTGCTTCAAAATCATTTCTCAGGTGGTGTGTCCCCACACTGAGCCAAGGTATCCGTGGGCCTGAAGCAACCCAGGTTTGCCTGAGGTGGACAAATGTTCCCGCCTTATCAGTGGATTTCCACTGATTAAAATGCATGAAGATGCAAGCTCCAGGCGCGCAGAGGAAGGGGGGACGGCGCACAGGACAGGAGGAGGAGACGAGCAAACTCCAAAGAATCTTCTCCGCTATTTCAAATCCAACAACAACAAAAAAAGTTATTGCTTAAAAATGTAGGCAAAGACTGTGACTGACCTGGCAGGAGTGGTCTCTAGGGAGACAGACAGAGCAAAGGAGGAGAGAAAACAAAAGACAAGAATGGACAACCTGGAGGCACTTTTCCAGAAGGGCTCACTGTTGTGGGCTGGTGGCTCCCCCACTTCTTAGGACCAATATTTCTATCTCAGCTGCACTTTCCAAGTGATGGCACAGTAGGGTGCCAAGAAGTCATTTCCATAAAAAGACTATGCATTCATCATTTCATTTATTTCTTACAACAAATTTTTTTTTAGTTGAATACTATTATTATTCCCATTTCACAGATGAGGAACCTGAGGCACCAAGAAGGTAACTTTCTCAGTCCTCTTAGATAATAGCTGGTGACGATGGGATTCAAACCCAAAAAGCTCAGCGATAACGACTAACATTTACACGTCCTAAATTCCGGACAGTGCAAATTCCCTCACTCTGTCACTTCATTTAATCCTCGTGACAAACCTAGGAGGTGGCTATTGTCATGATATCCATTTTACAGATGAGTAATCTAAGGTTCGGAAAAGTTTGGTGCCTCCCTCAAGATCACACAGCCAGTGAGTAGCAGAAATGGGATCCAAACCCAGAATTCAAATTCCTCTTGTCAAAGGTCATGCTGTACACACACTAACCAGACAGAAAGCTGAGTGAAAGACGACGACGCAGGGTCTTACAACTGGAACATCATGTGCCGCAGAAGCTTAGAGGGCCAGGGGAGATGAATTTAACAGGGGGTCATTATGAAAGGCTGCATTGGGCAATGGCCTTTGTTCTGGGCCTTGAATTATGCCAAGTGTAGCAAGTCTGTTGCCAGCAAACATGCCAAGCAGAGGAGGGTGTGCAACAGGTGAGGAAGGTCAAGTCCGTAGACCAAACAGGGAGTCACCCAGGGCAGTGGTTCGCAGGCCTTAGCACTCACCAGAATCACGGGGAGGGCTAGTGAAAACCCCTGCCCCAGAGTTTCTCAACTCAACAGATCTGAAAGGGACCAAAGAATCGGCATTTCTGACAAGTTCACAGGGGAAACTGATGTTACGGGTCTGGGAATCACACTTTGAGAACAGCTGATTCAGGAAGAGCAGCAGGAAGGATGAACATGGAAATGGGAGCAAGATGGAGGGTGTTGGAGATAAAGAGAAGAGGAAAGTGACGGAATGCTCGGAGAGTAGCTGCTCCGGGACACACACTTCCTAAGACACTTCGTATCACGAGGCTGACCATCATGTCCTGTACAGATAAAGCATTTTGTGACCCCACCCCTGTCCAACCCAGGAAACTTCTCTCCCAACTCCTCCTGAACTTTGAGTTAGATGTACTCTGAAGACACATGTCCCCGCGAGAACCAGCGCCACACTGCATTACAAAGGCACGCTTCACATTCATGAAATGGTAGGCTTAAAATTAAGGTCCGATAAAACGTGCTGCTTTGACTCCTGAAAGCAGGAGGGCTTCAGATGACCTCCCACAAATTACCCTCCCAACTCTGCTCCCGCAGATGAAGTCCTCCTATTCTTGCTTATCCCTGAGTAATGGGTTTCCATTGCCAGCTCACAGAATTATTAAAACAAGCCAATCACATCCTTCTATGAGAACCAAGGGGCACCATGCCCTCCTGATACTACGAAGCCTGTCTCCCATAGCCCCTGGTCATTCACTCTGTTTGCAACTACAACTCCCTTAACGAGTACACGTAACTAATAGGCTGCTGTTGACATGTGTCCAGTATCAGGTGTTATGCATTCAGCCATCCCCATTACCCTAGGGTGGCAATCCTTCCTTCACCAAGAAGTCAAAAGGGAGGGGGTTAAAACATCCGAGATGATAAGCTCCATGAAAGAAACATTCTGTCCCTCTTGTTCAGGGTCCTCTCCACGGCCTGGCACAGGCCCAGAGCATGGTAGAAGCATATTAAAGATGCACCGGGATTGAATTGCTCTGCAACTTCACAACCACCCTACACGCTCTTTTTTTGACAAATGGAGCCTTGACAGTTGGCGTGACTTACTGGGCTTACCAGCTGCCAGCCCACAGCTAAAGGACAATGTCTTTGGAGAACACGGAGTTGTCCTTGCTGAGCGAACATGTTCTGGGTGCAGACCCATTCTCATCTGCTCTGTGGACAGCCCCGCCAAACCAACTACATCCCAGCTCAGGGGCTCAGTGGCTACAGAGAGCTGCCCTGGGTGGTTTCAGGTTACCTTCCCTTTCTGCCTGAGCAGAGCAAACATGAGAAGTAAGGCCTGATGCAATGGAAAGTTCCATGCTCAGGAAGCCCTGTTCAGGGCACATGGCCTTCACGTATATATTCCGGTACACAGTGAGTTCTACATGGGTCGGCCAATGTGCAAAAGCATCGGGATGAAGTGCTTTGAATCTGCAGTGCCCTGATGATAGACCAGGAATGGTGTCAGGGAATTAGGAGTCCACTCAGCACTTACCAACCTCATGCCATAAAAACCGTTCAGCAACAACCACTACCTCCACGTCCTGTGTCCAGCTCTGTGGCAGGCTCCATATGCATGACGTGCCGTTTAGTCCTCGTGACAGAGCTGACAGCAGGGTGTCCTTATTCCCATGTCACAGACGAGGACACTGAGGCCAAAAGGCCTTCCTTTTGGAGCTGGACAAAGGTCAAAGAGCATACTGAGTGGCAGAGCCAAGGTGGAAACCTCAGATTTTATGGTCCCATGAGCCTGTGCTGTGAATGTTCCCTCTGTGTCCCGGGTATGACGGAGGAGGATCCAAGACAGATGGCGCAAGGCTTGTCCCCTGAGAATTTACAGCCTGCTTGGGGGAGAGAGAACACACAGGGGAAAATGGCTTAAGAGATCTTATAAAGCCACATATAAAAAGGACGGGCCTGAAAGTCACTTTCACCCCTATGGGAATGCTGCATTTGCTCACAACAAATGACTTCTTTGTGGAAAAAAAAAATTAGTATGAAACTTAAAGGCCCATTTCAAATAGCATCAGTAATAAGAGCAGCTAACAGTTAGTGCCTTTTTTCCTACATAACAAAGTGTTCACAGGGAAAACCGAAGGCCCATTTGGAATAATGATACTTTCTTCTGTTCATCAAGTGCTTCATTGTGCTTAGGGCTTTATATACACAGTATTACGTATATTCTTAAAATGACTTTAAAAATTCACAGTAGTATTTGTTCCATTTTGCAGATGAGAGAGCCGAGACACAGAAAGGTTAAGGCTGGATTTTCAAACCAAAATTTAAGACCCATTTGTGGGTTGTGAAATTAATTGTAGGCCATGACAAGCATCGTTTTAAATGAATGGGAAAAAAAGAAAAGAATATAGGAGAGGATGGGCAGGAGGGCGATGAAATGGAAAAGAATGTATCGGAACACATCACACATGGTAAGGGTGTTATTGCAACAATTTTATATGTGTGTGTGTGTGTGTGTGTGTACAATGAATTGTGTTGCAAAATGGAATGATGACAGTGCGTCTCTGTGGAAGGTCTGAAAGCCACTGTGCCTGGAGTCACACAGCCAGTGATTTGGAGCCAGGGTTCAAATCCAGAGTCTGTCCCCAGAGCCCATGCTCTTGACCTCTAAACCAGGGCTGTACAATAGACATATAAAGTAAATCATATCTGTAATTTAAATTTCTCTAGTAGCCACATCTAAAAAGTTAAAAAGCCACATTAAATTATTAAAATTGATTTAAATAATGCATTTTATTTCACCCAATATGTCAAAATGTTAGCATTTAACATGTAAAAATTAATTTTAAACTTAAATCAATAAAAATTTGGATTTTTTAAACTTTTGTACTAAGTCTTGCAAATCTGTGTATATTTTGCATTTCCAGCACATTTTAATTCAGACTAGTCCACCCACAAGTTCTAACCTGAACTGCCAGGTGGCCAGTGACTATCGTGTTGGACCTTGCAGCTCTGAGCTATGCTGCCTCCAACATCCCTTCGAGCCCAGGCCCCGGTTCTCAGATTTTATCACAAAGGAAAATTCCCCGTCATATTTCATCTATCCCTGTTACCTTCCAGTGGCTTTCTTCATGTCGTTTCCAGAATATTTAAACCCAAACCCAGTGTCTATCGTTACTAGTTTCTGCTTTCCTTGGCTACTTTTAGATGTCCCATCCTTGCTAGGCTCTAGGGGAGAAATCCCAGTGGGAAGGGGCGCTGCAGCCAAGGCCTGCTGCATCAGGGTGAGGACAAAGACCTGAACAACAGGAACCACGTGGGGACAGGACCCAGAGCGTGCTGTTTGCAAAGCTGCAGACTCCCTGGCAGCCGAATGGCCACTTTTATAACAATAGCACATTCTCCCGTTCGGCTTCACAGACACACATGATCCTTCACACTCAGCCCTGACAGAAATCAGCCAGCCCCATCTCCATTTCTTTGCCAAAATAAACATACTGTAGTAGTGCAAAAACACAGGCATCTGGAGAGTTGTTAGAAGAAGTGACAGCTACGGAGTGACTTAGGAGCCGCCCCTGAGATAATCTGATAAGTATCACACATAAATATGCTGTAGCCACCATTGGTACCAGCTCTGCCACAAACAGAGGCACCCCAACACCCAAGTGGCCATCACCTCAAGCTCCCTCGCTGCTCCTGTGAGGTGAGAGTTTCTGCACAGACACATGGATGGTAACCACTTCAGTGTCCAGAGCAGCCGGGGCCAGGGGGCCAAAGCAGGTGATCTCCCGCTTCCTGCTCTCCCCAGATCTCCTGGCCCCACTGCCTCTCTGCTGAGATAAGTGTGCTTGTCTGTCCATTGATTGAGTTTTCAAAGAGACCAGCAAATCCTCACACTGTATGGGGGATAGACTCATCAAGGGGAAAGCAAAGCCGGGGCTAAGAGAAAAAACACCATCAGGCGCTTTTGTTTAGATGGAGTGGCATCGCTCCCTCAGATCAAGAAATGGCATGGTAAGTCTGTAGGGTATTTGTTTATGGCAGGGGAAAGGATCAAGAGCTCTTCCGTCAATCGCTGGTTTCCCATTTACTGAGCAACTACTGTGTGCCAGGCACCCCAGCTGGGTCCTGGGCACTCAGAGATACGCTGCCTGCTCTCCTGACATCCAGGAACTTACACACCAGCCAGCAAAATGGACTACAGAGAGGACACATTGCAGGGGGCATGACAGAGGTGCAAACCACAGAGGGTGGGGACCTGGAAGAAGGGATATTTAGTGTGTCAGGGGAGTATCAGAGATGGGCAACTAGTGCACACGGGATCCTACGGCTTACAACTTATGAGAGTTTCTCATGAGCATTCCGTGTCAGTCTCATGGTATTTATTAGGTCCAGTTGGATGCATACTTCATCACTGAGGAAACTGAGGCCCAGGCATCAAGGCACTCGTTGATTACATGGGGATAAAGCTCCCCTGCCCTTACGGGACACAGAGTGGGCATTGGATAAGTGACAGCCAATCACATCCTTGTTAGAGAAGCTGCCCCCACACACATACACCCCAGGGTGTGTCTCACAGCCCCTGCCCAGGCAGACAGCCACCATGAGACCACACCTATCAGAGATCCCTCCCCAGGAACTTGGAACTGAGACCACTTTTTTTAAAACTCTCGGTGGACCACCTGGACTGAGAGTCTACCTAGACAGCTCTTTCCCCTACATTCCTGGAGAAGCAAAATTCAATAGTCTATTCATAACAGCCAATATGTGGGCACAACCCAAATATCCACCAGCTGATGAATGGATAAACAAACGTGCTATATCCATGTAATGGAGTATCATTCAGCCATGAAAAGAAATGAAGTACCGATATCCGCCACAGCATGGATGAACCTCAGCAAGGCGAAGGGAGAAGCCAGACACAGAAGCCACATATTACCAGATCCCATTTACATGATTTAAATGCCTGGAATAGGCGAATGCAAAGAGACGGAAAGCAGACTGGTGGTTGCCAGGCGGTGGGGGATGAGGAATGACTGCTTAATGGACGTAGCGTTTCATTTTGGGATGATGAAAAACTTCTGGAACTAGATAACGGCGACTGTTGCACAACATTGTAAATGTACTGGAAGTTGATGAACTGTACACTGTAGGATGAATAAAATGGTAATTTTATGTTCTGTGAATTTTACCTCAAAAAAAGAAATAGCTTATGCCACTCTTTCAAAAAAAGTAGTTTCAGTAGGTTTGTGTCTCTCATAACTAAAAGTGACTAAACTATGAATGAGTGCTTTACATGTCTTATCCAGGGTGCACAAGTCTTAGAATCGAGGGCCTAGACTCAGTCCTGTGACCTACTAACTCTTTCTCCTGCACACCACGCCATGGCTTTCATAGAGGAGGAAAGATCTTTGCAGCTCTTGAACACATGGCTGGCTGCTTCCCAAAACCTGCCAATAGGTAGTAAGCACCCATCCAAGTGCATGTGTTTTGGGTCCTGTCAGCAGAAACCAGACTTTATTAAGAGGACGTTAGCAGGCCTCTTTGCTTCTCTGCTTTTGTGAGAGTTGTTAATGGCTCCAATGTGCATACGTCGTTTTTCAGCAAAATCTAATATTTATGTCATTTCCAGGGAAGGAGCATTGGCGGCCTTTGCAATATGTCACTCCTCGTTTTGCTCCACAGCACAGGATGGACAAATCACTCAGGTATGTGTCACCACATCGCCCCTCGCCCATCTCTGAGGTGTAGGGTGAGGCACATCATTCACAGTGGCAGAAAAGGGAGTGAGGTACCAGGACAAACACTGAGCCAACATGGCCCAGATTTCCTCTTCTGCTGTTTTATGGAACCTCGGTTCTAGGAGAAACCTTGGAATTTTAAAAAGTCCCAGATCTTTTGTGTTTTAAAAAAAAAAAAAAAAAGAAATTTTTTTTAAAAATTTTTTAAAAATTTAAAAAAACTAAAGTCAACTAGTAGGTTATGTACAGTTTGCCATGGAATGGTACTCAAAAGAACAAAGTAAAACTGGTAAATATTTAAAGAGATTCAAAACTCTGACTTAGCTATAAAGCTTTAATGTTACTTATTTATAGCCAGTGATTTCTGTTGTTACAGCTTAAATCACAATATGAATAGCTAATGTTTAGGGGAGCAAAGTTGGAGATAAATACGGTGGGGTGGGTATGAGTATATTCCGTATTTCTTAGGTGTTCACAAGAAGATAAGGTGCTGTGTCTGAGTGTGGGACAAGTGCTAGGTACACATTTTAGGTGTATTATCTCATGCAGTGAGTAGTATTATCCTATCTTTACAGATGAAGAAACTGAGGCTCAGAAGGTTCCATGATCTGCCCCCAAGTTCCAATATTAAGTTGGTGAAGGAGACAGGTCTGATCTCAAAGCCCCATGTTCTAAACCACCATGATATGATAGAATGGTTACATAACAAATATCTTAGAGTAGCATATTGAGCAGATGACACTGTGTTTTACAGCACTTTATAATTTTCAAAGAGATTTCACACTCAGATTGCTTTACAGGACAGACATTGAGAGCTGTAGCACTTCCAAGATGAGAGAGATACCTGGCCAGAGACGACACCTAAGAGTCCACAGATAGGGTGGACTTTGAAGGATATATTTTAATAATTACATTTTAATAATATTACATTTTAATAATTAGCAAGAAAGTGGTGAGAGCAACATGGGATTGGAAAAACAGCAAAAGCAAAAGCGTGGTGGGGGAGTAATAAATATCTGGCTGGGGTGAGATGTGAATTTTGGTCTCTTAATTCCCGGTATGGAATGTATTCACTGATTAAGTACCACAAAAACACTTGCTTTGGAGTCCTTTCCTCATGGGCAGCCAATGATGATAAGAATAATAACGGCACCAGCTACTATCCACGGGGCAATTTATACATGAGCCAATCACTGTGCTAAGCACTCATGGTGAGTGCCTGTTTGGGTCACCTCCTCTGGTGACCAACCACAATTCCCCTCTGGGTAGTCACATGCATACATTTTCAGGTTACATGATTCTTGCAAAACTGAATCCAATCTCAGCACCTAGTGTGAGTCAGGTGACCTAGGTGAACTGAAACGTCATGTATGAACCAATACTGGCCTCGATACTGGTTCAGAGGTGGACATGACGATCAATCAGAACCAACGATATGACTTTTTCCCTAAGAGGAAGTAGGGGTGGGAGCTACTGCTGCCATCTTGTTAGAGATGCAAAGTTCTGATAACATTGTTTGCGCTCTGAATCCAGCCCTACTCCTGGACTTTTGCATTTTGGTGAGTAATAAATTGCCCTTTTGCTTATGCTGCTTTAGGTCAGGTTCTGGTCATTTTCAACTAAGGAAGTCTTAATCAAGATAAGTACTTAAAAGGGTCTCAGTTAATGCTCACAAAAATACCATGAGGGAGGTATTATTTTCAGGTATTATTTCCCCAACCAGGGGATTGCATTCAGCTACAAGAGAACCATGTGGCTTGAATATGTGTGTGCATGTGACTACCCAGAGGGGAATTGCGGTTGGTCACCAGAGGAGGTGACCCAAACAGATACTCACCATGGAGTGCTTAGCATAGTGACTGGCTCGTCTATAAATTGCCCAGTGAATGGTAGCTGGTGCTATTATTACCATCATCCTCATCATCAGCTGCCCATGAGAAGGGGACCCCAAAGCAAGTATCCCTATGATACTTAATTAGTGGTTAAGATGAGGAATTAAGGCACAGGGAGGTGAAGGCATGTGCCCAGCTGGTAGAGGAAGGATTTGAACCCAACAGTTCAGCTCCAGAGCCAGCACTCCCAACTGCCTCGACAGCTGGCTGGAGGCTCTCTCTGCTCTTATAAAACAGGACTCTGCACAGCCCAAATAAGTCTTTTCACCCAAAATAGTTTTGAAGGCTTAAAATACCTTAAAGGGTGTAAATTTTCTCAAACTCCTTTAGGTTTGCAATGATCCCTTTTTGGCTTCCGTTGTCTCCCTGAAAAGAATCATTTAAGCAATAAAAATGTCTCTTTCCAAGTCATCTTTCAACTGCTGATACTTTACTTTCCCAAAAATTGCAGATAAAAATAACAATGCTCAGAAGCAAAGACTACAGAGCTGCTAACATGGATAGGAAGGCAGAAAAGAGGAGATCCTGACCAAATGTTTTCTGCGTTGACATACAAGAAGTTTTGATCAACATTTCACGGTCATTTTAGAAGTCTGCTTCTTAATTAGAGTGTGTTTTTGTCCGTCACACAAAATCTTAGGCTGGTGGCATGGTGAGCTGCAGCTGTTACTTCTTAAATGCTTTTTAAATTAAAAAATAAAATAAAATAAATACTGGCTACGGGGACAGTTTGACATGCATACCTCATCTGGGTAATTTTCTCTCTTTGTTCAGTTTCCTAGCAATTTGCCAGAGACTCGGGAACTCTTTGATGAAGGAATAAGTAGCAATCTTGAAATGGAGAGAAAGTAAGGAGACTGTGCCAGGCTGTCACCTTGGCCTTAAAAAACTAAAAGACCTACTAGTATTCCCAAGGAGCACTGAAAGCATACTACAGCTATGAGTATTGCTCAGTTTAATCAAGGCAAAGAGCTGGGAGCAGGGATTCTAGTTCAGATTGCCACCAACTAACTTTGAGCCCCAGGTTGCCAATTGCATAATGACATGGTAAGACTATGTATTTTTGGTTGGAGTCAATTAAACAGCTATGAGGTTATATAGCATGAGGAATAAAAGCATGAGTTTTGGAAAGAGTTGGACCTACATCCCAACTCTGTGATTCACCATCGACTAGACCTAGAACAAGTTACTTAACCTCAGAAACCTCAGTTCTTCATCTATAAAAGTGGAAAAAAAAATACTGCCAACTTCTTAGGGCTATTGAAAGGGTTAAATGACAAAAAAAAAATACAGTTAGCACAATTCCTTGCCCAACATGAAAAGAAAAAAAAAGGAACCATCACTGTTTTCACTAGTTTTATTAATAAAGTTTAAATTTCTGTGTAGTTAATAAGAGCAATAATGTCTTTCTCATCAAAAACCATATCATAAAGCTTCCTGGCAAATACTGGCAACATAAGATTTGGCCATGAGCAGCAATGCTTTTTTAGTTTTTTGTATTATCATTGTTCTTGCCAACATGCAGGGATATGAAGATATCTGAATAGGATAATCCCCAGCATGCGTTGACATTATAAAGACTTGGTCTCAATTTGACTCGTGAAACTTTGGGTGCCGACAGATGGGCAAGTTAGACTGAAACTCCAGAAATGCTGCCAAGACCAGCCACTTTCCAGCATAACCTTCCTCACTGCATTCAAGTTGACCTTGTAAGAAACTTATATTTTCATATTTCATGGCTGTTCTCCCTCAATGACCATCCACTATCATTTGGACTCTCGCTAAATGATCAGGAGAAAGCGCGTTTGGTCATCTGTAGGTCTGTAGCCTAAGAGTAATCCCAGCAAACCTGAGGACTTCACAGCATCTGCTTGGCCAGAAATCTTTGGTCTTGACCAGACAGTATGAAATTCCCAAGACAGGGACCATGGCATGGGATATGGGATATACCAGAGAAGTTAAGCAAATGAAATGATAGTAGCTGAAAGTACAGAGGCTCTTGGCTTCTTGGCCTCCAGGTGGCATATCTTCTAAAGGAGACCGAATCTGGTTGAGTAATCTACACGGATCTCTCAAATCTCTGGAACTCAGCAGCTGTCCATGTCTACACCATGAAATTTAGTGCTTAAATGTATAATATCTGGTGGTAGCCTCTGATTGTCTCGTGAGTTTCAAAGAAGAGTGGAAAGAACACTAGAGTAGGAATCAGGGCACCAGGCTCCAGCCCCAGCTCTGAGCGGAGGAGTAGGAGACAGTTTTGCAGGATAATATTTTGAGGTATAAACAGAGCATGTCTCCCAATTTCCTCAAACCCTCTGAGCACCCTGCCACCGTCGCCACCACCACACACCCTGAGGCGTTCTTTGCATTGGGGAAGGCTGATGGGGCAGGAAAGTGGAGAACCTGTTTCTGAGTTTCTATGGCACACCTTTGGAGTCCTAAGAACCAGGCTTTTTGATATTCAAACATCTAAGCCCTGCAGCACTAGGGACTGAGCTTGTGCCCTAATAAAAAAAAAAAAAAATTTGAAAGAGAATTTGCTGCATCTCATCATCCTCAAAATGAGGATTAAGTGGACTGAGAAGAGAGTACGGGAAGGGGGAGGCCAGTGGAGTCTGGCATTTTGAAGGGAATGGCCCTGGAGGGGCCACCAAAGGTGACTGAAGAAGTCAGCAGCATCATCGAGATGATTGTTCAGCTTCTCTAGCCCCTGGGGCCCTGAGGGAGCCAAATCAGTACCCACTGACCTCCCAGTCCCCATTTGGGGGAGCCCCTATGTGAGCACTGCCATAGGACTTCCTAAGTTGTCCTTGCTACAGGGGACTCCCCACTGACCAGCATGGCCAGCAGGAGCATCACCTCTCTGGGCCCTGATGCTTTGCTCAGTTGCCATCCAACTTACATGAACAACCTCCCTCTCGACAGCCTGGGGTACCCATCGGCAGCCCACTGCTCCCTGAGAGGAAGGTGAACCTAAGCACCTAAAGGAATGAAGCTGGATGGTGGTGTGGAAAGCAAAGCAACTCCTGCCCCAGTTAAGACAGTGATGAAAGAGAAATATGAATGGTAATAGCAATTAACCAGTTTATGCTTATACACTGTTGGTGGGACTTCAAATTAGTACCTCTATTGAAAACAGTATGGAGATTCCTCAAAGAAATAAATGTAGACTTACCATTCAACCCAGCAATCCCACTACTGGTTATCTACCCAACGGAAAAGAAGTCATTTTATCAAAAAGACACCTTCACTCAAATGTTTATCACAACATAATTCACAATCACAAAGATGTGGAATGAACCTAAGTGCCCATCAATTTATGAGTGGATTAAGAAAATGCAGTGTGTGTGTGTACACACACATGGATACACACACACACACACGCACACATATATATACACACACCATGGAGTACTACTCAGCCATAAAAAGGAATGAAATAATGTCTTTCGCAGCAACTTGGATGGAACCATAGACCATTAACCTAAGAGAAGTATCTCAGGAATGGAAAAACAAACACCACAAGTACTCTCTAATAATTGGGAGCTAACTGATGGGTACATACGGACACAGAGAAATGTAAAGGTCGTTGGAAATTAAGAAGGGGTGGTGAGGAGGGGCAGGTAAAAACCTACTTATCAGATACAATGAACACTATTCCAGTGACGGACACACTAAAAGCCCCAACTTAAGCGTTATAAAAGGTATCCATGTAACAAAAACATTTGTACTCTCTTAATATTTTGAAATAAAAAACCCCAATTAACTAGTTTATATAGTTCTGCATATACCTGAATATATGCCAAGCACTGTGAGCTGTTCTTTCCAGACACAACCCTGTGACTCGCTACAACAACTCCATGAGGAAGGTAACAATTTCATCCCCGTTTTACAGACAAGAAAACTGAGGATCAGAGAGGCTTAACGAATTGTCCAAACTCTCTTAGCTGTAAATGGAATAGCACAGTTGCACTTAATTCAGGTCTCTTCCAGGTCTGGACATTAAACTCCTTGAGGACAAGAAATGTCTTAGACTCCTCTGCCTCTCCCCACTCCCACTCAGGCTAGTGCTAGACAGCTGGAAGACTCTCAGTAAATGTTTTGTGTTTTGACCAACTTATTTAGACACTTCTTCCCTTCTAGAAGAGGAAAAAAAACTGCTTAAAATATGTCTCTGATTCCTCAGCATCAGGAAAACTCCTGGTGCAGCCGAAGGAGGTGGGAGGCAGTGAGTGTACATCCACAGGAGAGATCATGTTTCAGTCTTTTCATTTCATTTGACAGGAGAAATACTGATTAAAATCAGCTGAACATGTCACAAAAGGGTAACTGGGTTCTTCATTTTTTTCCGCACAGAGGCAACTGCAACTGTACTCTAGGAGATAACTCTTCATGCATAAAATTACTAACAGACCCATCTATCTGATGAATGTCTTCTCCTTAATAATTTATATCACTTGATCTATTTTCAAAGGTTAGTCTTACATTAAAATTACAATTCTGAATAGGTCAGCCTGTTATTTAAGGATAAATTATTTCACCTCATCATGTTAGTGTTGTGTTTGGATAATGACAAGGTTCTTATTTCTAGCCCCCAATGAAACCACGGAAGAAATTGCTTATTTGACCTCACCCCTGTCCCCCTGAATCTTCCTCCTTGATTCATGCTGACTCGCTGACAGTTATTAGCCTGCATATTTCATGACACTTTATTCCCATTCTTGTCTTGTTGTTACACTTTTCTACATTTCTCTCACCTCTTTGCCCATCTCTCCACCTTTCGCCTTCTCCCGCACCACCCAGCTTCCCAACCGAAGAACGTTCTTGGGTCCTCTCACTGGACACACGGCCCTATGTTTGTGTCATCACTGGTGGATTCCATTTTGCTTCTGAAGAGGGAATATCTTCAAGGAAGTTCCACAGTACCCCCTCTAGCTTTTCCCAGACCGAGACTTATCACTCATTTAACAAATAAGAATGAAGAGTTTCTGTGGTTAGTGGAAAGAAGACTAGAAAGAAGCTAGTTGAGTCCCATAAGATCCGGTCAAGTCCAGTTTCTTTAATGGGATGGAAAGAACACAGACTTTGAAGTCAGATCATCCAGGCTTCAAATTCAACATTCCTCATTACTTAGCAATTTGGGGCAAGGCAACCCTCCCTGAGAGTCTGTTTTTTCTTCTATAAAATGAGACAAGTAATACCTCATCAGAGATTTGTTGTAAGAATGTATAAGTTAAAATAGGAAAATTATTCTACATAATACAAATACTATAAAAGGCAGTTACTAAAAATGTGTTAAATGAATCATGAACGAGTGGATGATCAATATGCAGCAGACTATTGTTATTATCAGGAAAAGCACTTTTAATGAAAAATTTGCCTTGCCAGGAAGACTAGAAATGGCAGGTTGGAGAAAAATAAGAAGTCGCCCCTGTTCAATCGTGGTTAAGAGAACGGGTCCTTCGGGCTCAGCTTCGAGCCCTGACCCCATCACTAACCAGCTAGGTGACCTCTGGCCAGTTGCTTAACCCTCAGTTTTCTAATCTGTGAATGTGACAAGTAGTACCCACTTCATCAGGCTTGGAGAGGCTGAAACAAGAAAACGCCTGGAAAACACTTGACACAGTGCCCATCGTCATGTAAAGCCCTTTGTAAATGAAAGATATCGCTGCGGAAATGAGTAAGTATACAACACAGTGAAGTATCTCAGTTGCACCTACCTCACGGCACAATTATGAAGTTTGATTGAGAAAATGCTTTGTAACCAGAAAGTCTATAAACACATAAGTTGTTACTACTGTTATTATTGGGAATAATAACAATGGAAAGAATAAGTGACTTTTATTGAAACAAGTGCAAACCCTACAAGGCCTTTCTCCGATCGTCATGTGTTAATATAAATGTGCACAAGTGCTTGAGAAAGGTATGGGGTTGGTTTGTTTAATTAAAGGATAATTTCTGTTGTTCCTCTGAGTGTACGGAGTCATAAAGTGTGGCTGTTTAAAATAGAGGCTGAAGTAATGCACGGAGAATGTAACTGATACTCTAAAGCTGTTAATTGTAAATATGCCCAGGCAGTAGATACGTTCACACTGTTTTATGGCAGGAAGATTTTTTTTATTGGTAATTTCATGTAATTGTGAAATTGGAAGAATCACTGGACCGGAGGTTTTCTGTGTTTCTGACAGGGAGAATTTCCTGCTTCCTGCCCTTGAGGAGACCCCCTGGCAGCGGCTGGCAATGACCTCCCTTTTTCTGGATAAAGGATTTTCTCTGAAGGGACCCAGAGAAGGAAATACAGAAAGCTCTTCAGACAGACACAGAGCCCACTGGTTATTTTCCCAGGCTTGTTTCCACATTCCCAAGGGTGTCCATTCCCCACAAGCCTGTGTTTCTTAGTGTTCTTTTAACTATTAGTGTCAGAAGAACCCTCTAACCAGCCGAGCTGGGGAAGAACAGATCTCACTGCGGTCAAGCCTCACGCACTGACGGGAGTTGACACGTAGGAAGCCTTCCAGAACTGAGGCTTCCTCTTTCTCGTGTCCTTGCTGGACACCTGCACTCCTCACTCTGCTGCTGGTCTCTTCCATCTCATCTCCTTCACATCTACTCCATGCCGTCTGAGTAGACAGGCCCTTCTTTTCCTCTGTGGATGTGGTAGGAGATGACTGCACCCCAGCACCCAGGTCTGACTTAAGCACAAACAACTAGCAGAGAAGTGGCCTACCAGGTGAGAGAGCACTGGACCAAGTGTCCACCATCTTTGTCTCTTGGGTCACATAGTAACAACATGGCTGCCGTGGCCTCTTGAGGCAGATTTCAGAGAAGGGTCAGAGGTTGAGCAGATAGTCTAATAGTTCTCTACTGTACTGAAGTATAAAAGATATGAAGATAATTTTTTAATTCCAAGAGATGAGGCCCACCTATTGAATAAAAATGTTAACAAACACAGAGAGCACTTACTCATGGCTTAGATCCTACTCTGCCTTAACGGAGCCAAGAGGTATATATTGGTCCCATTTCAAAAACTCTCCCCTGTACGCTCAAAAGAGGCATGCGGTGAAGTTATTCCTTAAATTCTCCTCAATTAATGGCTCAGCTTGGCACTCTTCCTTTTCACGGGGAACGAGAAAGATGAGCACGTATAGAATAGACATTAGAACAGAGGAGGAAGCACTCTGATCAACGTATGCTTGTTATTTCTGTTTTGGAACAAAGCCACAAATGGCATCTGAGGCTCTCACTACGATACAGTTTATATTCACATAACACAAATAAATGGGATTAAATGCCAAATGTGTTGTCGATGGATTTTCACAACGATGCCTTCCCCCAAAGAGCATGGTTCTAAGAGTAGTACTCATAACTCATTGGACACAATGAGCCAAGGGCTGCTACTTCTTGTCGTATTACAGCTGACAAAACGGAGGCACAGAAGGGTGACGTGGTTTCCCAAGTCAGCTGACCCATAAACGGCAGAGTCAATCCCAAAATTCACGTCTGCTCATTTATAATCTAATAGCCTTTTTGCTGTATTGCTTTGCTTCCCTAAACACAAACTAATAGGTATTTTTCCCTTTGCCCCTTCAGAGCTACCCTCCACCCTCTCCATCCTGTTCCATGACCCGAGGAGGAAGACTTTATCAGAAGAATTCCCGGAATCCCTTGGCCTCCAGCTTGCAGTGAGTCGAGTTAATAGGAGGCATCAGCAAGACATCAGAGAGTGAGGCCAGAGCATTTTTTGGATTCCTTCATGTAGGATCTCTGTCTCAAAGGCTACAGCTCCTATTGGACAGCCCCTACTTTCTCTAGGTTTCAGTAACTCCTTTCTCCCCTTGATGGTTCAGGACTAAGTGTGGTAATATCTCCCAACTGTTGCTAAGCCTAAAGTGCTATACAACCCCTTGTTGGCTTCTCTTACCCTCTTTCCTCTGTTCAACTCACCAGAATTACCCTAAGCAAGTGTCCCTTCCCTTTCCTGCCAGAACTGTGATGGATCGACAAACCAACAGTGTGCATTAAACCCCTGATTATTGTGGATGAAAGCATGTGTGGATATTATTTTTAATAATCTAAATAATATCCTTTGAAAAGAACAGATTTTATAATCTTCTATTTGCAACTCACCACCCATGCATACTCTTTCAATTTTAGTCAAAGGGTACAGGAGTTTTTCCATACTGTATTCTAGCTCCTTTCTATTCACGCCAAAGGAAACATCCTTTGCTGATCTGAGTCTTAAGTAAGCAGTATGGACAGCTGGAACCCACTGCTGTGGTTCTCGTCTTCTACATTTGGGATTATTTCCACTCCTCCACACAAGAAACTCAAAAGAAAAGAAAATACTGAAAGGACTTGCCTTCCTGGAGGGACATGTGGGAGAAAGGCTGGGACAGACAGAGAAGGGTGACAAAAAGAGAGAGACAGAGAGAGAGAGAAAGAGACAGAGAGTGAGACAGAAAGAAAGAAGAGAGCTTGATAGATTGTATATAAAACTAATAGCACAACCGCAAGAGGCAGCCCAGACCATACTGCCTGTGTCTAGGAAGGAATTGCACCTAAATTTCAGTCAGCTGTTTATTTTCTGATATATTTTATTCTGCCTACAGAATAAAAACTACAGAGAATTTTACATTCTCTGTAAAACTACAGAGAATGATTTATTTAAAAGTTGAGACTTTTAAAACAGGAGCATAGAGAGCAACTATCAAGGGGGTCACCATATTCCTCTCTCTTCACCCAGATATACATACATAATAAGTCAACATTCCCCATGCGAATTACTCTGCATTGCTATTTTGGTGTTTACTGATCCCTGTCAGCCAAATGTGCTCAAAACACTAGCAACAATCACACTCCAAATGACAAATTTACTCAATCAGAGCAGCTTTTCTACGTCTTCTGACTGCCCGGGGAACCAGCACAGTGCCTGGTGCATGGCAAGCATTCAGGACGTCTGTGGCTATCAGCGAATGCCTGCGTGATTTTGCAAAGTGCTGCACCAGTGGAATCACGTCAGAGAGGGAAGAGAAGAAGGTGGACGGACTCTAAGAGAAAAAGACAACGCAGGATGGTGCCATCAGACTGTTTTCTGAGCACACCTTCCTCTTCTGCTTTCCAGCCGCTCTGGGAACGGCCGCTTTGGAAGAAGCTGCTGCTTTCTTCCTTGAACCCATCAAACATGGCCACATTCCTAACGCTGGCTGTAAATGAGCATTAACGCAGGCATCTCAACTCAAATTGTGTCTGCTCTCACCGAGAAATGCTTAACAATGGAAGAAAATAAGTTCCAGATTATTCTCAGAGGAGAGCACAGCATGGAACAAGCTGAGAGGGTGGCTCCCGCTGCATCTGTTCCTTCCCACCAGCAAGTCACAAACCTGATGGGCTGCAATAAAAGACACCTCCAGCCCTTCTTGTCAGCACCTTGGCTTCTCCCGGGTAACCAAAAGACTCAAAAATAGTTTTTCAGTCACTGTTTCAAGTCTCCACAAGGAATTTAGAATGTCACTGAAGGTAAGATATTCAGCTCCCCAGAAAGCAGGATGGCAAAGCAAATTCTTTGCTGCTGCACTCAAATGTCTCATTTTATTCCCTCTGGTACAGAAAAGAGCGGGAACCACCCCCACCGCCCTCGGCAGGCCCTCCGTAGAAATTTCAGGCATAGTCATACCACAGAACGCTTCCCTGTGTCTGTCACTTCTTAATCCCCAAGATCTGGAGATTTCACTTCACATAAATTCAAGATAAATTTTCTGGGGGTTCCAGAACCGGGACCTGCAGAAAATGTTAAGATAAACAAAGCTGATCCTCACCCTTAAGGAACTTACAATCTAGCATTTCATTTTATTTTTCATGTATTTATTTATTCAATTATTTTCCAGCCTTAAGAAAAAAAAAAAGGACTGAGGTGATTTACAAAAATGCAAACGCTACAAATGGGATAAAATGAAACTTGGAGTAGGTCGGTGAAGAAATCAGGGAAGAAAGAAAATGAGGACAAGAAACATAAGGTGAAGCTAGGAATGAAGTTAGCACCCAAATCGTAGGCTGTAAGATCCTGTAGATTGCTAGGTGTGATCCTCAGTTTGACTCTAGGCATTTTAAAAGACAGGATACAGCCCAGTAGAGGCGGCAAATCAGGTCTCCAAACACCTGCAAGGATGAGTGGTATGAGCTCTGGAGCCAGAGCTCCTGGGTTCCAAATCTCAGCTCCCAGGTATGTGATCTAAGAGAAATCGCTCAATTTTTCTACATTATACTTTTTTTTATGTGCAAAATGGGGATAATAGTGCCTATTCCATTGGATTATTTGAGGACCGAAAGCATTTATGCCTGTAGGAATACAAAGCACCCAGTACACCGTAAGTGCTTCCTCTCAGCCTTCTAGGTGCTTTAGCTGGGCTATGAATTAAATTGACATAACACAAATTAACAGGAGGAAAATCATATTTAATTACATACATATGCAAGGGAGTCCCACAGAATAGGAGACTTAAAGAAGGGTCAGATGAATGAAGCTTATATAGCATCCTGAGTCACAGAAAGATATCAGAGCTTGGGGCTTCTGGAGGTGGTAGCAGCGACACAAGGTACAGGATGGTGGGGGAGGAAATGTATGGTCAATAACCATTGTCTCGTTATGCAGATAAAAAGTCTGGAGCAGCCCTATTGCTGGTACAGATACTTCTCCTAATACAGATTTCCTTTATGGATGTACATTTCTTTTACCAAAGGACAGCTTTTCAGAGCCACTCCTATGTCTGCAGTTCCCCAGAATAACAAGCTCAGAATATGTCAAAGTATATCTTGGGGTGGCATCTTCCAGTCTCCTACAGTCATATTTTGGGGTAGTGTGTCCAGAGCCCCGATATCCTCCACAGGCATTGGCTACTACAAGACAGACTATGACAAACGTTATAATGGAAGTTCAAGTTTATTACCGAACATAAGAGAAAAAGACTGGTTTTGGCCGAGGATAAGGCAGGACATAGATCAGGAAGCACATTGCTGAGGAGGCGGTAACCAAATATACATCGGAGGAAAAGTCAGATTTTGGCTACTAGATAGAAGGAAAAAGAAATGGAAGCTATTTTGAGCAGAAGGAACAATACGAGTGTTAAAACAGAAAAGTACAGCAGGTGCTTAAGGAAGAATAAGTGTTCCAGAATTCAGAAATGAAGAATTTTTATCATCACTGTATTAGTCAAGAAACTTACAGTTAACAAATGACAGAAACCCAGT
>CAUYSK010099133.1:0-26392 GCA_963575035.1 Avahi laniger
GGCTAGTTTTTTCTATATATTTTTAGTTGTCCAATTAATTTCTTTCTATTTTTAGTAGAGACGGGGTCTCGCTCTTGCTCAGGCTGGTTTCGAACTCCTGAGCTCAAACAATCCGCCCGCCTCGGCCTCCCGGAGAGCTAGCCAATTCTTTTAATGAGACCTATTTTTTGCTTTTAGATAAAAAATTGTCTTCATGAAATTTTAAAATCATCTGTTGGGGCCAGGGATATGCTATGCCCTTTTTGATAGTGCCTTTTAATCAGAAAACTATCTCCTTAAATTCTGAAAAATGTTTGTAAATAATTTATTTGATCGTTTTCTATCCTTTGTTTCTTTCTATTTTCTCTTTTAAAATTTCCTATATTTTTTTAAATGTTAACCTCCTACAGTGATCTCCTAATTTTATCTTTCTGTTTTCTATTTTTTCTCACTTTGGGGAGGATTTCCTTAATCTTATAATTTAATCCCTTAGATGAACGCCTTTTCCTTCCTGTATTTCCAAAAGCATTTTTAAGTTATTTTTTTCTACTGTCTCCTCTTTTTATTTCAAGGTTGCAACAGCTTCACTATTTATCTGAAGATACTAGAAAATTTTTAAATTTTTTTTGTTCTGCTCCCTGAATTTTTTAATGTTTCTTCAAAGTTCTTTAATCATTTGTTCATTTGTGCTCTACTTTCCACGTCCTGGCTTTTTTTTTTCTTCCATATATCTGGGGTCCTTGATTGTTTATTCATATTTACATTGGAATGCTAAGATGCTGTCTGGATGCTTTGTGTGCATGGGCTGGGCTTATTTACTGGTTCTTTGCAGGGTAAGGTCATCAGGCTGTACCATTTTATGACAGGACCTGAAAACCTCAAACCCTCTGGGACATTTTCTACCAAAAGGAACGCTCTACTCTTTTACCTGGACCTGGCTACCACAGCTCTTAGACTCAAGTAGGACAGGAAGCCAGGAGTCTCACCATTCAGAATGCAGATTTTTCGCTTAATCCTGGTTTTTAGCATAGCACTCTGTACCTTCAGCTGTATATGTTTCTTTGATACAATTCACTAGAAATTAAACCTTTGATTGTCAATCAGTCTAGGGGATATCATGTGGTTTGGGTTCTAGGGATGGAAATGTAAAATGTGTTATAACCCTTGTATCAGAAACACTCTGCCACAGAGGAGTAAGGTGTTTTTGAGCAGAATTACGATTGACTCAGTCTACCAACTGTGAAGATAACCTTCATGAACAGTTCAGCACTGCCCACTTACAGATTCTTATACCACAATATGCTAGAAAGCTACTAAATTAACATAAAATTAGCAATACAGGACTCTACAATGCTGCTGAGATCGAGTTACAAAAATGCCAAATTCTTCAAAAATTATCCTAATCAGTCCATGATCTCTGTGGATTCACAAAGATCTATGGACTCAATTCCTGTAACTTCATTTGTTTTAAATCTTCACACTTGCTTTTCCTTGCTAAGTCCTTCGATGTCCCTCCTAGATATTATTGTTTCTTAATCTTCTCAGCAACATCAACCCTTGCCCTCTCTCTCATTATTTCCATCTCAATGAGGAAATGTTTATTTGCTCTCTTTTGTTATCATATTTACTAGTATGCTTAAAACAGAAAAATCTACCAGAAACAGAGGGCAAAAACCCCTCTCAGTTTGAAGAAAGACGACAACGTTTAACCCAGATTCATTGCAGTGCCCTTTCCTGGTGAGGCTAGGTATGTTTCATAGTCATCTAACCTTCTATTTCTTAGAGAAATAGAATCAGAGAAAGTTGGAGAGAAAGGGCTCTAAGAGATGATCTAGTCCAACATCCCATTAAATGGAGAAATAAATTTCTTAGAAGGTCTTCAAGCAGAGGGGTGGGTCAAACCTTAACCCACCACTCTTTCTGAAGTCTCTACCTTAAGGTTAGATTCCTGATCTGGTTAAAGGTCCAGAGCATGGGAGGCAGATCACTGGCAACATATACCATGGTTCCTGGTATCCTTTCAGGCCATCTGAAGTGTTCCTTAAGAAAGAAAGAGTTCAAGTCCTGCATAGAGATAAATAACTCACAGATATGTTAAATGAGGACTGACTGAGGAAAAGCAATCTCTCTGTCTCTGTCTCTCACGCACACACACACACAAAGATTCACGCACACATACACACCTGCTTTTGGCAGTTAAAAATTATGACTAAATGTTTCTTTGTAGCTCCCAGCTGCTATGAGAGTGTAAAAGAAGACAGATAATCTCTAAGGTAACAAGGGGCCCAAGTCAAATAAGGTCTTAATAGATTAAAGTCAACACTTTTAAATTAAAATGAAATGATATCCAGGATTGGCCCCAAAGTACAGATGTTCCATACTCTCTGTGATCATCAGCCTTAACCAAACGAGCTGTGTTCAAAGCATCACAGTTCGAAGCTTCCAGACCAACTCTCACTTGGTTCCACCTGCTATAGTTTTTGCCTGCAATTGTGTAAGTAAACGTTTGAAATATCAAAGAAATCGAGATTGAAAAGACCAGGGCTCCTCGAGAAAGGGACGTCTGCTTGTACCTGGGCTGGTGGGTGTGGGTCCTGATGCCAGACACCTCTGAGATGTTAGGGTTTGCGGTGGTTTTCCTTTGGCAGCATGCTCCTTGTTACGCAGGATACAAATATAAATAACTTATTGTTCTGTGCATTTATTTTCTTCATTCTCTTTCTCACGCCTGTCATACATTCTCTCCTTCTTTTCAGTCTCCCCTCTATCCAGGGCCCCATCTCTCATGGCAGAAGCAGAATCATGTGATTTAAAATCAGAAAAACCTGTGTGTCCTCAACTCCTCACTTAAAATTGGGACAACCGTCTACACATGTGAGCCTAACTCTCAGTGTGTAAAGTGGAGATCACCACCACACTGTTCTAAGGGCTGGGTTGAAGATCAAGTGTAATCATATTCATCTTGTACTAAACAGATGTCAGTTATTAATATTCTTTAGAGAACTAGAAGGGAACAAGGATTCATAAGCATATACATGAACGGCAAGTTTGACAACCTGAGCTCATTAAGGAACATAAACATGTCTCCATTTAAGATACATTTATTAGTGTAATTTTTAGGTTGGATTCTCTTCTTCTAATTTGATAGATAAAATTTGGGAAACGTTTGATCCAATGGTATTAAATAGTAACCAAATTTTGTTGGTGATGTAACTATGATAACAAATAGCATGAAAATGAATTTTAATTACCAATTTTTTCTTTAAGCTCTCAGAAAGATATTAATTACACTATGTACCGTTTCTCAAGTGCTTACTATATTCCAAGCTGTATTCTAGGTGATTTATGATTATTATCTCATTAAATCTTTAAAATAGCCCTACGAGGTATTACCTCCACTTAACTAATAAAGAAATTGAAGGAAAGCAACAGAGCCAGGATTAGAACACAAGCATCAGACCCCACAGTCTGGATTCATAATAAATGCGCAAGGATTTCTCCACATTTGACCAGGCATGGTGTTAATCAGAGAAAGTTGGAGAGAAAAGACTCTCAGAGACAATCTGGCCCAACCTCCCACCAAGTGGAGAAATACAGAACCCCCTACAACATCCCTGAAAGGCTGCCCTCCGCCTTTGCCGAGCCGACATGTTTGGAATTTAGCTGCTGTTCCATTTGGTCAATCTGAGTGAGCTCTGGGTGGCATCAAATCAAGGTGTAAGAGGTTTCCTGGCAACTGGAACGGCAACCTTGGTCCTCGAATTTTCTCTCCCTCCATTCTCTTATACATGTCTTTCCTTCCTTTTGCCAATATCCTCCTCTTGCTTTACGCAAGATAAAAGAAAAATTAAAGCTTGTTTCTTAAGGTCAGAAATCAGTTACCTTTAGAATTTGATATTCTATTATTATTAGCGTTTCGTTAAATTTCTACCCCTCCAGCTCTTAAACAGATGGAGATAGTATGCTTTTAGAAGGTAAATTAAAATCATGTTCTTTTCTATTTGCTTGTCATTTTTGAAAAACGGAAGCCTCGGCTTTGATAAAAACTGATTTTGTAGAACTAGGGTCAAGGATCCCTACGGTAAGTTCGACTCTCAGCTAGAGAACCAGGAACCCACTTTACCGGCCACTCCAAAGTGGCGGAAGGTCGGTGACAAAGGGAGTCAAGCATCAAGGATAAGAAAGACACCTTATGCCTGATGCTGTTTTTCTCACAGGTAAAATGAGAAATCAAATCCTCTCCTCTGCCTGCAGTACTGTCCTCTCTGAACATGACATTAACTTTCACAAAAGAGCCTGGTGGCAGAGGGGGTGATTAGCTAGATAGGCCTTAGCAGCTGGGCTGCAGGAGATTGGAGGGGGTGGAGGAGGGGCTGGGTCCTGTGGTTCTATCAGCAGCAGCAGCAGCAGCAGATGAAAAGCTTCTGGAGGTGGGGGCAGGGGAGAGCCCAGACTGTAAACATCTCTTGCCTGTTGCCTAGAAGCAGTGGCAGCAAACAATTCAAAGGCTGCTCCTAGATTTTCAAAATTTCCTTTAGACGCCGGGCTCTGTTTCTTTTTAAAGCATGCGGCCATTTTATAAGGTCACCAGCACACATGTGATGCGTCCGTATATCATAACAATTTCCCGGCCACCAGGTATCACGGCTTACATAAAGTGGCCAGTTATTGTTTAATGAAACCTTGTTAATGTTAATGCATTCATTCTGATGCTTTTATAAACCTTCTAATGATGACTCTCTATTAGGCGCTCATATTTGTAAGAATCAACAGAAATTAAAAAAAAAGATGTTGCTTTGTTTATGAGGCAAATTTGATAATTCTTGAACGATAGGTTTCTGAAATCAGCTATAGTGAAGGATGAGAGTTGTGTATTATAAGTGGGTTGAAAAGCTGGGAACAGCAATGTTAAAGGCTGTCTTGGCAGAAATGAACTATGAAATCTCTCTCTCTCTCTCTCACACACACACATACACACACGTGTGTGCGCACATAGCAAGAAAAGGGCAGGGTGTTAATAGTGGAAGATTTGAATTACCTAGTCATAGGACAGGATTACATCAAGTGGAGAAAGTGAGGATGGACCTGGAGCAGAGGAGATTTCTAATTTAATGTTCACATCAACCAAAAAGGGAGCAAAGAATGCCAGGTTGAGAATTAAATAATATTTAGGACCCAAAGGAGAAATTATAGGAAGCAGTGATTAAATCTCATTAAGCGTATGATTTAATCCCAAATAAAAGCCAGAGGTGTTTAGAGACAACACGGAAATGTAGGAAGACAGAAAATAAAATATAGCATGTAATCATTAATTCAGAAAAAGACAAGCCACTGAATTAAGGTCAGGGTAAATAGCAGGAAAGTGGTTTCTAAAATCACAGCATCACTCAGAATGCCAGTCCCACTAATAAACGGTAAATTTGTTTAGCATTTTACAAGATCAAAGTGGAAAAATAAAGCTTCTAGAATGATGCAGCAAAGAAAAGCCTTCCCCTTTTCTTTTTTGGGATCCAAAATTTTTAAAGGATTAGAAAATCAAATCCTCTATACTTGAAAGGGAACTCTAAAAAGGACCCAGGGGAGAAAGAGAGGCAAAGAAATCACCAAATCGGAGGGCAAACTTCTTTTATGACATTAAAAGCATCCAAGCCAGCCAGGCATCCACAGGGCCATTAAGGGGATGAGTGGGAAGTCGGTGACAGATGAGGCTGCCTTAGCTGGGAGCCTGCATGAATTCTCCGCCTGCGTATTTACGAAAGAAGCTGAAGGTCATGTCCCGGAAACCGGGATACATATTCTTGAAGGGAGAAGTGGAACGTTAAAAGGATTTTATGATCACACGAGAGCGGATAGTTGAGCAATTAGAACTATTAAAAGTTGACAGGGCACAAGACCCAGATTAAGGATGTCATAGAAATCTGAAAGAAGAGCAGAGGAAACAGGAAATGCCTTAGCAGCATTTCTTGGTGGCTCAGAAGGAGGCTGAAGAACCAGGGCTGGCAGCTATTCCAGGACTAGGTATGTAAAAGAAACCCTTGGGATCTGTAGAAATCTAGACACCAACAATCTGAGTGGTGGTTGAAAAGCAGCTAGTGCTGTCCCTCATTCTGCATTTATAGAAATGCAAAATCTGGCAACACAGTAACATTAGCCTAATAACTCAAAAATAATGGACATTTTCACTGAAACTGAGCATTTATTAACTATTTGACACAGGTGAAGACAGAAGTCACTGCTTCTAAATTTCCTACGTTATTTACAACAGAGATTTCAGAAATGACTGTCCCCATTGCTACTTTTATCATCACTGTTATCACTATGTTGCAATTATTAAACGCACAGTGTGTGCAACATTGTAGCAAGGGAGGGGGCTGACAGAGGAGTCACTCTGACCCCTTCTCAGGGTCTGGATTTCGCACGGATTCAGCTCAAGCCTTTTCATCATTGTCTTACCAACCATCCCATCACCATGTTTGAAAAGCCAAGAAATAAAAATGCTTTTCCTTTGTGAAGACCTGCTTAGGGTAAGCAACGGCTCTATTTGCCAGCCTCCAGCTATGTTTCTATGAACCAAAAAAAGTAACGTAAAGAGTCGCAAAACTGCGCGGTGAAAATCTGAAGGACAAAGGGCATTACTTCATGTTCATGGATCACTTAAAAACTGCATTTTCTTTTCCTTCTGCCACTCTTCCCTCCCTCCCTCCCTTCCTTCCTTCTTTCCTTCCTTCTTATAAATGTTTATTGAATTTCCTAGACCAGACTGTAAGATTTAACTATAAGAACATGCAAACATGTTATTGCTGCCCTCCAGTCGTCCCCCGTCTAGTGGCAATAACAACAGTGTGAAGCCAGGATGTCCACAGCCACTGAGGGAGAGAACATTCCAGCACAACCGTGGTAAGTGAAGACGTAAGTGGGGTGGAAGGAAACAGAAGTTAACCAAGTGAAGGAGAAGTCAGGACGGATATTTCAAATACAAAGAGTGTACTTGCAAAGGCTTAGAGGGGAGACAATGCACTGAACTTCAAAATGACATAACCAGATTATTTCTTTCCCATTTGTATTTTCATATTTCTTTTCTGCCAAACCCTGCCACACTAACTGTATTTATCACTGAATTTAATTTCTTATATGTTCTTAAAAAGAAAAGAGAAAGACGTGCATTTTTGTTTAACCTTTTAGTGAATGACCTGGAGGGGTATAATTCAAGAGTGAAATTTCTGTTGCTTACAAAAAAATAAAATAAAATAAAGAAGGGTGGGGAAGAGAGGTGGCAACCTGGACATAATTGAAGGTATTAATTAGGGTCTGTGGACCCAGATGTAATTCATGCAAGAAAGTAGGAAATCATGTAGCTATGGCTAGTTGTAATCATATAGAATAAAAGAGAGAGCACCAGAGTACTACCGTGGTGGGGTGGGGGGTGTCATTATGTGAAGGTCACCATGAAAATAATTTCTAATTTTTCTTATCAAGATATCTCATTAGAAACCATTGAGATCATTCTTGTTGAGGTCCTGAAAATCACGCTAATGGCCTCTAATTCTAAAGTCATATTGAGATTCAAGACTTGAATACACGTCCATTGTTCCTCTTCCTGTGTCTACTGCAAAGTCCCATCCGAGAAGCTGGGTTTGCATAGATCGGCTTTAACTTCATTTGAATCCGTGCTGGAGTCGCTGTACTCACTCACATTCCTCAGCTCTAGTGAACATCACCAAGCAGGATTCCCGGGAAATGAGAAGCTTTTCTTCAATATCCCTTCCCCAATCTCTCCGTATTTTTCCCTCCTTTACATTTTTGCTTAATATTTCTCTAGATTCCCTCCGACCATCCATCAAACCCTGCTATTTAGAGAAACACCTCGAATAATCATTTATACATAGCATATGGCATGCAAAATTTACCTGGGTTATTTCCTATTGTGCCATCAATAATTATAGAAGAAAAAATCTTTATCCTAAAAGAGAGAAATTTTAGAAACACGCTGACCGGATAAGGGAGATTTGCCTAAAAGAGGGAAGGCACAAGGAAGCTGATGCTATGGAATCTATCCATGGCTCTGTAAATATGTTAGTAGAAATATCGAACATCCTTTACCTTGTTGGACATAACGGTGGAGTGTGGTTGGGGGCACCTCGGTCAGTGTTTATACTTTAGTTACCAGATCATAGAATGTCCATGTTTGTTACTCACAATACATAAAAGTGATTTATTTCATCTGCCTGACGATCACTGAAAGGAGATGCCACCTCTGTTATTTCTCTATTCACTTGTGTAATTGCAAAGCCAGAAGTGGGTTAAACCAAAAAATACTCAATTTTATGAAATGATATTTATTGAATGATTGATTGACCATTTGCAAATAGTAATAAAGTCTATGTGTTGCTTTAATTCTCAAAGAGGTAGAGGAATATAAATATCAATTGATCAATACATACGTGTGATTAAGAACACAGAGCTGATTTCAGCAAATTGGAGCTATCAACCTAGAACTGCCTGTGACCTGCTTTCTGACCTTTGGCAAACCAATTAAAATCCATCTCTACTAACTTGCCACACTTCCAAAAATAGAAATAAAAAGAACCCCTCTCTCCCCAAACAACTGCTGAAATGTAAGAGATGAGCCTTGAAAATAGCTTTGAGATAAGTATCACATGGATAGTATTACTTTAAAGCAGTGACATGTATAGCAGAGCCCTATAAATCATTGTGAAACACATGGAAATTTCTGGAAACAATACAGTAATCCCCCATTGTCCATGGTTTCACTTTCTAGTTCAGTTACCCATAGACAACACCGTGGTTCGAAATTAAGTGAGCACAGTAAAATATTTTGAGAGAGATCACATTCACATAACTTTATAGTATATGAATGCACATGAAAAAATGTAATACACAGGATTCCATACTATCTGGAAAGAACTTGCATGATCCTGGAGCTTGGACACCCTGTGCAGGGCTTCCCACCAGGCAGAATGTCATGAGAGGCTGGAGAGCCAGCTTTCTTCCAGAAGCTTCCTTCTCCACCCATCCTGCACCCACTGCAACAGGGAAAGCAGTCTGGGCCCCACCCCTGATGTGTGAGCGTGCATCCATGGCTGAGGCTTCCACAGAAAGTGGGACACGAGCCTTTGCCTTTTGGGGCCTGCAAAGGATCCAGGGTGCCTGATTCAGGAACCCCCTCCCTGAAGTCACTTCGCAGAGTCTTACGCCAGTAGGTCAGACAACCAGGCTGGACCTTGTCCCCTCTAGACTTGAGCTGGCTGCTGGAGACACAGGGGAGGTCTGCGAATTTGACTCGGGTGGCAAGGAAGCCCACAAGGACAGATCTGATGGTGGTTCTGAGACACGGTGAGCTGGGAGAGTGCCCACGTGACAGGAAAACCTCTCTGATTGATTAGAGCAGATTCTATGGTGCAGCCCCAGGTCCCACAACCACCAGGTGAGGCTCCATCAGGTCCTGGGGCTGACTGGGAGTGGTGGCCGCTGACCCACCCATTCCAGCCGCTGGAGAATCTCCCAGACTCCCCAAGTCTAAGTTCAGCAATTAGACATCTTTCTTACAAAGAGTTTTCATAAATTCATAATTGAAGTCACTCAAACAAGGAATTCAAATTGCTTTTTGACTTGTCAATTTTTTCGACTGTACTGTACAAGATATTTGAAGGCACGGACTGTACTCATCACTCTTCACCAGTACCCAGCAGTCTTGGCACATATTAACTACTTAAGATAGAAAAGAAAAAAAGAGGATAGGAAAGAAGGGAATGGTGGAGATGGAGGGGAGAGAAAGGAGAGAGGAAAAAAAAAAAGGTTACTTTTATTTTTTTCCTCCCAGAAGAGAGTGCTGAAAGAGTAAGGCAGTCACTATAACATCATCAAAACTCATTTTCCATCAAAATCTACATTTTGTTTGAAATCACATGTCAGTGTGTTCTCTTCCTCTCATCACAGTAATAGACTATTTAAAAACACCAACTCATCATAAAACCTATTTGAGGCAAAATGGAACAAATAGAGGAAGGTAGATTTGCTGAAATTCCTATTCTTTTTCTCCTGGTTTTCGTTCATGCTGTTCATTTTAGAAAAAGGCTCTGATTCATTAAAAAAGCCCCTAGCAGGAGACAAATAAAGAGCATTTAGCTCATTTGTTTTTTAAAATTAACAAGAAAGTTTAAATAATCATTAATTTAAAATACTTGTTTGTACTTCATGTTTCTGGATAGGAATTGGAGATGAAAAGGCTAGATCTGGTTAATAATGGGCAAAAAAAAAAAGAAGATGAAAAACAGAAAAATATATTTAAAAGGAGACAATATAAAGGAAACAAGAAATAGAAGAAGCCTTAGAGTAATATTTCTTCATAGCCCTTCAGCTATTTTAATCCTAAACCCTAAATTTCCCCTCTGGGTATGAAGAGAAGAAAGGTCCACTTGATTCTAAAGTTTTCTCTAATTCTAAGGAACAGGACTGGAGTGATGTCCCTCTGGAGTTTGATGAAATCTAATTAAAATTAGGATATGATTATCAAACCAGCAATTGGCCATCTTTGCCTAAAGGAATAGATCAGATGTTAATCAATACATTAAGTAACATGCTTCATCGTTCTTTTTTTTTTTTTTTTTTTTGAGACAGAGTCTCACTCTCTTGCCCGGGCTAGAGTGCTGTGGCGTCAGCCTAACTCACAGAAACCTCAAACTTCTGGGCTCAAGCCATCCTCCTGCCTCAGCCTCCCGAGTAACTGGGACTACAAGCATGTGCCACCATGCTCGGCTAATTTTTTTCTATTTTTAGTTATCTGGCTAATTTCTTTTTTTTTATTTTTAGTAGAGACGGGGTCTTGCTCTTGCTTAGGTCTCGAACTCCTGACCTCAAGCGATCCTCCCACCTCGGCCTCCCAGAGTGCTAGGATTACAGGCATGAGCCACCACGCCCGGCCAATCATTCTTAATTTAAGTAGAAAAGTATTAGATAAGGCTTTTCTGGGCTGCCTTTTTTTTTTTTTTAATAAATACTTTCAAAATTTACTCAAAGAGTTCAAAGAAGGTGGGTACCAAAAGCAACTGAAAAAATCAACAAGCAAGCAAAAACCAAGGAAGAACCAGGCAACTCAGCAATTTTAATTGTCTACATGGATCATTACGATGGATTTATCTAAGAGATAACTATCCAGTGCATTGGCCACAAAATACATGGAGAATTGCTAGTGCTGTTTTCGTACATTAATTTCTGCTATACAGACAGACTTAGTTCTCTTCCCCAACTCACTTCTCTGGTGTGTGCCTGGCAAACAGAAGGCTCTCAGCAAATGTTAGTGAAAGAATAAACACGAGATTGAATAAATAATCTGGTTATTTATCCTCAGGGCCAGGACTGTGGTTGAATTCCCAGTTTACATGCAAAGTTGATTTCTCTGGAATGAGTGAAACGCAGACTGCATCCTAGAGGGGAGAGGCGGTTGCTGCCTGCTCTGTCACTGCTAAGCCACTGGTCCAAACCAGCTCTGCAGCAACAAGTGCCACGTGCACAGATGGCTGCCTGGACGCATCCCGGGATTGGGCTGCCACCACGGCCCATTGTTGTATTTATTGCTGACAGTGTAATTAACTGGCTGACTCCTTGTTTTTAAACTGGTCACCCTCACTGGGCAGCTGAGCTGGGGAGTTGTGCTAATCACGCCTCTGACAGGAGCAAGCCCCGCAGCCCCACCGGGGCAGCCAGCGCCTGTGTGAGGTCATCCCCGGGCCGCTGCGTGGAAACCCACGCTTCACTCTCTCTCCCGAGGGTCTTTCCACAGGCTTCCTCACTCCCAGAAAATATACAGCATTTTTTTGCTGACTGCTTTTTTTTTTTTTTGAAATACCATGGGAAAAATCATTTTTTAGTTTCCTTCTCCAGTGAGAATTTCTTAAATACAGACTAAAATATCACCTGTAATAATCATTGTGGGAAAAGATTGCAATAACCCCATTAGATATCACCCAAATTACCACATGGAAAAGAATGATAGAGGCATCAAAAAAACGTTTTAACTCACCTCTGTGTCCAGCAATCAAGCACATATTTTTATTTCTATACCACGGAGAGTGATCTTTTTTTTTCTACAGTATGATGAGGATTAGCTACTAATGATTGCAGAGTATTTTATATCAAAGGATGCTAAAGAGATTTTTACGGTGAGAATGACCAACAGAGCGAGCACAGGCTCATCACGCAGTGACAGAAGACTGGCCCACGCTGCAGGCAAGGATCTTCCCCCTGGTCTCTTGTCCTCTTTCGTGTCCCGTAACACGGGAGTCACTGTGTTTCCCTGCCTGACTCGAGCAACCTCAGGAAAATCACGTCACATCTCTGTTCCTCGGGATTTAATCTATTAAATCAGGAGACTGGACATAATGAAACTCTAAAATTCTGTGACTACCTGGATATTGAGGCAAATAAAATTTTTAATATATTTTAATATAGTTAATAAAAGTATGTGAATGTACCATACAAGTGGCATGCATTAGCTAAAAATGCAAGTAATTCTTGACTTGTTTGCATTATCACACTCTATCAGTGTCCATAATTTGACAGTCCGCTTGTGAAAAAGTCCTTTACCTTTTCCTTTTTCTGGTCTGCTAATTTTCCACTCTGTATTCCAAGGCAGACCAACAGATTGCAATGAAATCGGGTTAAGCACTGGATCTTCCGCCCTGACATTGCATTAACTTTCGTAATAAACATCCTCACTGTGCCAACCAGCACCGTGTTTACATATTGAGCTGGGCAGCCAGTGTCTTGTTTCTTTTAGATGCTTTTGAATTCCAGAAGGAATCTTATCTGGAAGACTAGAATCACGCATCTGCCGTGCCTTTCGATTTTGTATTTCAGATTAACTGCTCCTTTTCCTCCACATTCTTAAGGCCCCCTAAGAAATTTCCTTTCCAATTCATTTGGTAAGTGCCTGCTCTGCTTGTCATTCTATAATGAATTCATGTCTTTTCTCCAATTTTTCCTGTGCTGCCCTTACTATCTGGAGTCAGGATTCTGAGCTCTGACCTCCCTCCTCCTTGCCTGAGGAGAGTTGAAGGCAGACCCTAAGACCACAAATATTCTGGATTTCGAAGACCCAGCTTTGGCTAGGATGAGGCCAGGATCAAGGTGAAAATAAATATTGAATTTTTTTTACTTACACTCTTTAGAACATTAACTATTTCCGTTCAAGTTTGAGGAGATAACTAAAGGATGCACCAACAGGTGAGCTTACAGACTGATCAAGTTCTCTCCATTTCTGAGTGGTTCGAGGGATTAGATTTCATATCTGCAAACAGAGTCAATGCTGCTTTGCTTCACGGGAGCTACAGGCAGAAGCCGATACGAGAGGAGAAGGTTGGGGAGGAATTGCTCCAAGAGAGTCTTTATTCCTCAACGATCCTCATTCTCTGAGTGCCAGAGAAACACATCATAAAGTGTGAGACTAGGTCTCTAAGGGACAGTTTAGACCCCATTCCTGGAGATATGATCTAAAATGAAAGGGTTGTAATCAATGGTCAGGTCAGAAAATTTACTCTAAGATTCGCCTTATTTTAGCAAGAAGGAGACCCGCAGAAATCATCTGCCCAGGAAAACATCCCATCCAGACCCACTGAACCAGATCAATCAATGACAAATCAGAGTAGCGATAATGAAATATTCATCAGACTAACGCCCATCATTTGCTAAGAGGTTGTTTACACCAGGAACTGTAATAAGTACTTAATGTACAATATCTCATCGTGTGATCGTGATATGCTCTCAGCTACGTGTTATTATTCCTATTTTGTAGACAGGAAAGAAGAGGCTCTGAAAGGCTAAATAACATGTCCAAAGTCGCACATTTGCCACATTTTCCAGAATTATAACCCAAATTGGCCTGACTCTAAAAGCTCTTAGCCATTCAGCCCTATTGCAGCACAGTGGAGAGCAGTGGAACATGGGGACAAGGACGTGTTGGGAGCCGTGGAGTCTCAGGTAAGCAGAGGTTCCTCCTGCCAGGCAAGCTCTGCTCCTGTCCTTACAGACTTACGTCAATACATTCAGTGCATGGTATTGAATTTTTGGTTTGGGAGCTGGAAAAAAAAAAAAACACCCTGAAATGATAAATACCACCTGTTTCATTTTACTAGCTTGCCTTAAACAAGTTACTAAATATCTCTCCTCCTAATTTTTTACCTAAAAGTGGGAATAAAACTGCTCCTTAATGTGTGAGTTTTAAAAAGGGTAATAAAATTGAAAGACTTTGGAATAATTGTTTGCACATTATAGACATGCAGAAAATTTTGCTTCCTTACTGACCCCTTCTCTTTTAACATTTCAACCTTGTTCAGTGTTTCACGGACTCTTCAGAGTAGAGACTATATAGTATGTGGATTCTAAAAAAAAAAAAATTGATATCATCGAGAGTAGAACAGTGGTTATCAGAAACTGGGAAAGGAAGGAGGGAGAGTAGGATGAGGAGAGGTTGATCGACAAGTACGAAGTTTCAATTACATAGGAGGAATAAATTCAGATCTTCTACTGCACAGTGGGGTGACTGTGGTTAACAGTAAAATATTGTATATTACAATATGATTTAAAGGGAGGCTTTTGAATGTTCTTGTCACAAAGAAATGATAAATCCATGAAGCAATGTATACGCTACCTACCCTGATTAGATCATTGGAAGACATAGATACAGAAATGTCGATCAAAAAATTTAAAATAAACTTTTAAAAAGTGATAATAACAAGGTATTGAATAATCATAGCATATATACAAGTGAAATGGATGACAGCAATATTGTTACAAGAAATGCATTTTAAATAAAAGCACCCATATAAATTAAAAGGGAAGGGATGAAGTTATGTCATGCCAGCACTAATCAAAATAAAGTTCAAGTCGCTGTATTTACTTCAGACAAGAGCAGACCTTGTAACTGGGAAAATTGTCAGGGATAAAGAGAAGCTCTACAAAATGATAGTTCAATTCTCCATGAAGACGTAACAATCTTTAACATGTACGCACCTTACCCCAAACCTTACCTTCAGAATACATGGAGGAAAACTGCTAGAACCAAAAGGAAAACAGACAAATCCACTCTTGCAGCTGAAGACTACAACACCACTCTTTCAGTAATTGATAGATTCAGCAGGCAGAAAATCAATAAATATGTAATTTTCTGAACAATGCTATCGATCTATTCGATCTAATTGACATTTATAGAATAATTCCTCCAATAAGAGCAGAATATACATTTTTCTCAAACCCACCATGGAACATTCACCAAGATATACCACATTCTTAGCCATGCAATTTAGTTAACAAATTAAAAAAAATAAAAATCATGCAAAATATTTTCTCAGATGACATTGGGATGAAAATAGAAATTAATAACGAGAAAATTCTCAAATATCTGGTGATTAACTAAACGCACTTCTAAATAACACATGGGTCAAGGAAGAGGTCTCAGAGGGATAAAAAATATTTTGAACTAAGTGAAATTAAAAATGCAACTTAGCAGAACCTGTGGGACACAGTGAAAACAGTGCTTAAAGGGAAATTTATACCACTAAGTGCATATATCAGAAAAAATAAAAATCTAAAATTAATAATATAAGCTTCCACTTTAGGAAACTAGAAAAATAAAATAAATTTAGCTTAAGGCAAGTGGAAGAAAAAGAATCAATAAAATTTAAAACATACACTATTTAAATTTATAAATGGAAACAATAGAATCAATGAACTCAATATCTGATTCTTTGAAAATATTAATAAAATTGATAAAACTCTAGCCAGGGTAAGAGAAAAAGAAAGAACATGAAAATTATTATCAGAAATAAAGGAGAGTTTATCACTACTGATTCTATGGACAATAAAAGGATGAAAAAGGAATATTATGAACAATTCTGTGCCCAAAAATTTCCTTGAGAGACACAAATTACAAAACCCCACACAAACAGAAACAATGTAAATATTTCTATGTCTATTAAAGATACTGAATAAACAAATAACAACCTTTCAAAATGGGACACACCAGTTCCAAATGATTTCACTGGTGAATTCTACTAAACATTTAAGAAAGAAATTACGATAATTTTTTACACTACTTTCAATAAAATAGGAGTATGAATAGTTACTAAATCATTCTACAAGGCCAATATTATTCTATTTCCAAAAATAGATAAAAACATCACAAGAAAGGAAAACTAAAGATCAAAATCTCTCTTATGAACTTAGATGTAAAAATCCTCAAAAACATTTAGCAAATTGAATCCAATAATATGAAAAAGAACTATATACTGCAAATGTCTTAGTCTGTTTTGTGTTGTTAGAGTATCACAGACTGGGCACTTTATAATAAACAGAAATTTAGTGGCTCACAGTTCTGAGGCTGGGAAGTCCAATATCCAGGTGCTGGCATTTGGTTGGGGCTTTCTTCCTTCTTGCTACATCATCGTATGACAAAGGTGGTGGTGGGGGGGAACAGAGAGAGAGAGAGAGAGAGAGAGCCCATTACTAAAAGCTCTTTTATTAAGACATAAAACATCCCATGAAGGTGACATCCTTATGACCTTACCTTTTAAAGGCCTCACTTCCAATACTGCTACATTAAGTGATTAAATATCAACATGAGTTTTGGAAGAGAGAAACATTCAAACAATAGCAACAACCAAGTGGGATTTATTCAAGCTATGCAAAGCCGGTTGAATATTCAAAAACAACCCACCTTATCAACAGGCTTAAGAAAAAACTCATATGGTGGTGTTAATTGTCACAGAAAAGCATTTTACAAAATCCAACGCCCAATCATGATAAAAACTTTCAGTAAACTGGGCGTAGAGGGAACTTCCCTAATTTGCTAAAGAAGTCTACAGAAAAACTGGCATCATACTTAATGATGAGAAACTGGATGCCTTTCCCCTGAGATCAGGAAAAAAGTCAGGATGTCCTTGCTCCCCACTCCTCTTAAACATCCTAATGAAACCCTAGCTAGTGCAATAGGACAAGAAAATGAAATAAAGATATATGGACTGAGAAGGAAGGAATAAAACTGTCTTTATTCACAGACAACATGATTGTTTATTGCAAAAAAATCCCAAAGAATCAACAAAAAATTTCTAGAATTAATAAGTGAGCATAGAGAGGTCACAAGATACAAGATCAATAAACAAAAGTCAACTGCTTTCCTATATACCAACAATGAACATCCGAAATTACATATGAAAGAAGGTTCTAATTACTAATATCATGAACTACAGGTAGATTTCTTTAACAGATTTTATCATAAAATATAAAAGAATACTGTCTTTGTGTCAATAAATTAAAACATTCAGAAAAGAATGAATTTAAAAGCCTACTTTTCAAAACAGACCAAAAAAATAGAAAATCTGAATAGCTCTACATTTATTCAATAAATTGAAACTGGAACTAAACCTTCCAAGAGTATAAAAGAAACATAAAAACCAGACAACTTTAAAATGATTTCTTCCATGTAGCTTAGGAAAAATAACAATCATCTATACAAATGAATCTAAAAAACATAAATAAAATTTCCCTAATTACATTTTAAGGCCAGTGAAGTCTTGATATAAAAACTTGACTCATTCATTATAAGAAAGGAAATTCACAAGCCACTATCTTTCAGAAACACAATGCAAAATTTTAAAAACCATAAACAAATCAAAATTAAAAGTATATAATAAAGAATACTCTATTACAACAAATCAAACTTTATTCCAAAAGGAAAAGTTGCTTTAATATTATAAAATTAAAGTAATTCACCACATCAACAGAATAAAAAGGAAAAATTGTAGCATGATCTTAATAGTTGCAGGAAAATCACTTAAAATAATTAAGCAACGTGATCAAAATATCTTAAAAAATCATAATTAGAAGAACATTCCCTTATTTGATAAAAGGTATCTATAAAACAATATCCACAGCAAACTTGATACTTAATGCTATAATATTTAAAGTTTTCACCCTGGGACTCGGAATGAGATAAAAATGTACTCCATCCCCACGTGTGTCCATCATCATCATATTGGAGGTTCCAAGTAGTGCAATGAAGCAAAAACAAAACAAAACAAAAAAGCAAAAGGAAGGAGGGAATGGCAGAGGGGGAGGGAGAGAGAGAGAGAAAAGACAAAGAATATGATGACAATGATGGAGGAGGAGGAGGAAAAATGGAAGGAAGGAAGGAAAAAAGAAAGTAGAAGAGTGAAAATAAAGAAATAAAACTGTCATTATTCACAGTTTACACGTTTATACATAAAAAATTCAAAAGTGTATACAGATAAATTGTTAAAAGTGATGAGATTTTTAGCCATGTCTTTGCACAGAATATAAAAAAGCAAAATTATTTATATGTACCACCAATTAGAATTAAAACTAAAAAATGACTTTTAAAATAGTATAAAAAAATCAAGTACCTAGAAAGTATAACAAATTACGTAAAAGTTCTCAACATACAAATTCATAAATTAATATGATAATCGTTAGGGAGATCTAAAAAACTGAGAAGTAACACCAAGTTTTTGGGTTAGAAGATTCAAGATTCAATATTATAGATGTAAATTTTATATAAATAGATTTTTCTATTTAATACAACTTCTGTACAAATTCCAGCAGGTATTTTGTTTTGTTTGATTTTTGTAAAAATGGAAAGTCAGATTTTAATATTAATGGAAATGCAAAGAGCCAAAATAATTTTGAAGAAAACAAAGTTTGAAGATTGTTAGATAAATTAAGAGAATGTGGCACTGGTGTATGGACAGATAATTAAATAAAAGGAGCAAAATAGAGTCTAGAAACAAATTCTCACCTGTACCAACAGTTGACTTAGGGCAAATTCCAACAGGCATTTTGTTTTATTTGTTTTTTGTAAAAATGGACAGTCAAATTTTAATATTAATGGAAATGCAAAGAGCCAAAATAATTCTGAAGAAAACAAAGTTTGAAGATTGTTAAAAAAAAAAATAATAATAATAGAATAATAATAGAAAAATAGTAGAAAAATAAAAAAATAATAAAATATTCAAAAAAATAATAATAATAGACTAGTTACATATTCAGAAGAAAAAAAATTATTCTTGATACAATAATTCACACCATACACAAAAATCATTTCCTGATGGATTCTAGATCAAAATTTACATGAGAGAAAATGTAGCTTCTGGAAGTTAACAAAAGAGAATACCTTCATGATTTGATAGCAGTCAAAGATGTCTTCAACAGAACACAAAATGCACTAATCATTAGGAAAACTATTGGCAAATTGGACAACATTAAAATTTTGTGGACTACATAAAATTACAAAAGATTACATAAAAATTATATAAAAGCTACATTAAAAAACCTTTTCATCAATGATACTATTCATTCAAGGGCAAGCAAATGAGGAGGAGAAGATGTTTGCAATGCATTTAACTGATGAATGTATCATATTCAAAATATATATATATGTATCATCCTTATAAGTTAATAACAAAAAGACAGACAACACAATTAAAAAATGGGCAAGACATAAGAGACATCTCATCAGATAAGATATTCAAAGAGCTATTAAACACATGAGAGGGTGTTATACCTTATTAGTCACCAGGAAAATGCAGTTAAAACCACAGTGTGAGCCTCAGGAAGAGTGAGAGCCCATCTCTCCAAAAATTAGCCAGGTGTGGTGGTGCACACCTGTAGTCCCAGGTACTAGGGAGGCTGAGGAAGGAGGATCGCTTGAGCCCAGAGTTTGAGGCTGCAGTGAGCTGTGATGACACCACTGCCCTCTAGCCCGGGTGACAGAGCAAGACCCTGTCTCAAAACAAAACACCGCAATGTGTTGATAATCTGTTTGTTGATGTGGGTGGTAATTACAAGTGTATTCATTTTGTGAAAATCTATTAAAATACATTTATGATTTGTGCACTCTGTATGTATATCATATTTCAATAGAAATGTTTATTTGTATGAGGTGTAAGAATGGGAATTAGGGGAATTTGGCTGGTAGAGGTAGAGAAAAAAGCTGATGGGACTTATGTAGTTTCTACATTATTTCCTTTTCTCATCCCTTTCTCTTTTCTCTTTATCGCAGAATTACACTGGAAGCCTTTCAGTAGAAGAAATGTCGGTGAGGGTATTGGGATTGGGGAGAGAGAAAGCAGAATGGGGTTTGCTTCCCTTCTCCCCACCTTGCTCCTCATTTCAACTCCATGTTCCATTTTCCGTAGTTAATACTACAGCAAGAAAGTGGAAGATCGAGAGTAGGCATTTTAATTGAGAAGACTGAGCTTTCTTCTCTTCTTCCCAACCTTAATCAGTTAGTCCTGCTGCTAGATTAACATTGGGACGAGATTTTAGTTTGAAAAGTCACAATCAGTTGTAGCGTCCACTCTGTGAAGGTGAAGAGTTAGGAAATGCCTGATGGTGACATTGAGTGGGGAAATGAAACAGGTATGAACGCATCTGGGCCGTGTCTCATGGAAACAGAATGGCCCAATGGTAAAAGATCACGGACATTGGAGACAGACCAGCATCTAAATTCTTTTACTATGTGACTTTGAGCCAGTTTCTTACTCTCCCTAAGCCTCAGTTTTCTTACCTGCTGTATGTATAAAATACCAATGCTTATTTGATTAGGTGGTTGTGATGATTTAATAAAAATAATTTACATAAAATGCTTAATGGTGCCTGATGCAGAATAGGCACTTAGTATATGGTGACCAGGATGATGATAGTGATGTCAGAATGTTTCAGAATCTTGCATGAATATGCTTCTGTTTTAAGCCCTTTTAGGTTGGCTTAGCCCTAAGACCAACGATGTCTTATTGATGAAGAGGGCTCTCCGCCTCATCTGGTAGAGGTCTCTTCAGCAGGCTTGTATACGCATTAGGTTCATAAAATACACGCCGTCCTGAGGGCTAGCAAGACACGTTTACTGACGGTAATTGACATTTTTCCTTCTAAGACATCAAAATCTTTATCAAAAGCCTGCTCCCTTGAATTCCAACATCACTCCATATGCTGGCTGTAGCGTTCCTCTATTAACTTTAAATTGGCAATTAGTTTTGCGCACTTATTATCTACCAGGCAGTGTATTAAGCACGAATCATTTAGAGGTAAAAGACAAATTTCGTGTTCTCTAGCAAAACGGATAGACTAAGAGATGAATGCAATATTGGATGACACTGAATTATGACAGGTGAGAGCCTAGGAATTCATAGAAGTGCGGAAGAATGTCCAAACCAAACACACTGATGTTGGCAGACAGACGGTAAGGAAGGGTACCTGGAGATTGCGACGGCCAAGCTGAGTTTTAACAGATGAGCAGGAATTAGTCAAATTAGCATGAGGGGAAAGGTCATTCTAAGGAGTTACTGCAGAGACAAAGTGATATAAGACAACATGTTGCATTTAAAGAAATACAAGTGGTTCAACAAGGCTGCCTACTTGCATTTTGAAGGATTGATGTTTAATATTTTATTAATACATCCAAAATTTTCTGTGTCCATTTGTGGAGTTAAAACTGTATAGGCTCTTATCAACCCATTATCAATAAGAAAGGGAACTGATAGCACATACGTGATTTATCAGACCAACTAAATTCCATTGTGAACAGGAAGTAGCATGTTTTTAAGATTTACTTTTGCATTTTGCCTGGTAACCACAATCCTAATTACCCGAGATATCCTGGGAGGCGAGGTAAGGAATATTTATATTGCACTTTAGGAAACCCAGCAATTAGCTCCTAGTCTGTCTTCCAAAGTGGTAATATATACAACTTTTGATTCTGTCCTCCAGAAAAGTGACGCGGTTGGGAGAGAGGGTCGGTGAGCAGACCTATGAACATCTTATTTCTGACATTTTCTTGTTTTGTGACTCTGTATGTAATGCACATTCGTCAAAAACAAAAAAGTAATTTTATCTTGCTAAATTTTGAATGATTATAGATACAAAAACTATAGACTACAGCCCATTTTATCATATGAATTCCAGGATTATGTAAAATCCACTCAAATAATAAGAAACATCTTTTTAAAAACACCGTTTCAGCTGGAGTAATTCTCACCTGTTTTTCAAACCATCCAAAATCTCACTGACATTTTATTAAGTCCATCTAATTAAATAACTCTCTTTATAGACACCTACATTTTTAGACCCTTTTTTTTTAGGACTTTATTTTTTTTTAACTGAAAATTACATGAGAATGAATAATTCCACACTATGAAATAAGAACTATACACAATTTATTAGGATTGATAAGAATTCTGGCTAGATTTTTTAAAAAACTACAGATAATATTTCGAGTGATTCTGGTATTAACTTCCAGGTCACCCACAACAGAGAATTGGTATCTCAAAACTAGTTTTGTCTGAATATTGACATCCTAGGTCTGCAAGTGTGTGTCGTGCCAATCTGCAGTGAATGGTGCCTAATTTCAATCTCTCTGCCAGAAAAACTCAAATCTCTCATTTCACCAACAGTCTTTCCATAGTTCTGCTATAGCTGTATAGTTTTATGCTGAGACCCATGTGATGCTGAAACTTAAGGTGTGTTTTCTTTCAATGTGCTCTGCAAAATGCCAACCATAGCAGCTTATTTCCTGGGAATGATACCCCTTGTACATTCTGTGATTTGTGCTAGGGCGTTGTGTATGTGTTCACATACGCACCTGAAATTCTGGCAGAGAGAAAGTACCAGATTGGCAATATAGCACCTGAAAATAGCTTCTCGCTATAAAAAATGTTGGAGTCTATGATGCTTCTTACGTAACACTATCAAAGGTACTAATCTTGCTACCATCTCCTTTTACTCCAAACCCTACCATAGAATAGTTCGAGGTTTTAATGTTTGAATTTTTGTGCCCACGGTAAACAGAATTCACTCTCCATGCACAAACTCTGTTAGTTACTAACTGAAGACGATGCAGTTAAATCAGTTAAATACCATATCTCACAAGAAAATGACACAGAACAATAATAATTTATAATTTGTAAAGTGGCTCAAATTAGAAGAAAAAACAGATAAGTTATGAATCAGATATGCCTTTTATATAATTTTACTTGAGCAACTTTGAGAAAAATGAGTGTGCATGAAGCGTACATTAAAGGCTTGGGTTTTTTTTTTTAATTCTATTAACAAATCTGTAACCAATACTATCCTTGCCCTGATCTCCATTTGGACTCAAAATCTCTTTCCTATCTGATCACACTCTTGCTGATGTTATACAGAGACAAATGGTATTTATATAAGTTTATGGGCAGAGAAAAGAAGGTGTTTGCCCTATTTCATTATTCCAGGAGATATAAGAAGGCATTAAAGGATCTTCAGCAGGAATGTTCCAAGATGTAATTAAATCTGTGGAAGGTAACTATGTCGGTTGGTTTGGGCTACCATAACAAAAACCATAGGCTTGGTGGGTTAAACAACAAAAATGTACTTTCTCATAGTCTGGGGGCTGGAAGTCTACGGTCAGGGTGCCAGCCTGGTCAGGGGCTGGTGAGGGTCTTTTACAGGGTGCAGACAGGCACCTGCTCTTGCCCACTGTGTGACACATGGCACAGAGAGAAGGTGGGGACAGAGAGAGAGAAGAACACATTAAAAAAGCACTAACCTTGTCATGACATCCCTACCCTCGAGATCTCATTTAATTCTTGTTATCTCCCAAAGGCTCCACCTCCAAATACCATCACACTGAGAGTTGGGATTTCTAATATGAATTTGTGGCAGGGGGAGCACACAGTCAGTCCGTATCGATGGCCTTGGTTGCCATGTGGACAGAGGCAAGAGCGGCAGCAAGGAGACCAGAGAGAAGGTTGCCCTGCAACCCAAGACGAACAATGGCAAAGAATGTTACAAAGCACAGCAGTGCATTCAAGAGTCTAAGACTGCATAGTTCAAGGTATTTTAAAAATCACCTTGAACATTTGGGAATTATGCTCATGAACTGTTTGTGCAGGTAAAAGGTGGGTGTGGGCAGAAAAGCCAAGAGCAGGTCAGCCTCTCTTTGCAGTCCCAGCCAACGTGGCTTGTTGGGAAGAGGGACAGTATAAATGGATGGGAATAAGTGTACTGAGTGGCTTTAAACTGAGCCTCTGTGAGAAGAGTTTCTGGATTCCTCTCTCACCCTTACCTAAGAGGTTTGCTCCAGGACACAGATCTCAGGCACATAAACAGACCAGACTAGGACGAAAAGAATAGGACACTACGTCAAATGCACAGGTTGCTTCAGCTCTGACGGGTGCTGATGCCCGTCCCTTATTCCCTTCTGCTACCATTCCCCCATCTTTCTCACCCACCTTCCCGCCATTTGCTCTGTACCTGCGGCCGTCGCCCTCTCCCCGCCCAGCTCACTGCTCCCACGTCACTGGACCCCAGCTACATGCAAATCTCTGTTGTCTTTCCATGGAACTCCCACCTGGGTCTTCTCTTTTATCTTCCCTTCTCTTCGAGTGTAGACGCTTGTTTAAATGGTTAAATTGGGTGGTAATTCAATCGGGGGTCATGAGGAGAGGGAAAAAACCCACAAGTTGTTGCACTTCAGCAAAGTCTTCTGACAGCTCTCCTGACTCTAAGAGTTGTGGGTTTCAGCTGCGTGCGCTATGGCATGTACAAAAGGCTGATGCTACAGAAGCGATATGACAGTGTGATGTTGAAAATACAGACTATTTCCAGTCCCTGAGAGAAATAATTATTAATGTGCGCACCATGGCCACTGTAGACAGTCATGCACTGTGAAGAATGCGGCAATCAGTGATCTGATGTCTGCCATCGTGCCCCTGTGCCCTGACAACACGGCCTCATTAACTCCAGGGGGCCCTATTAAAAGGGTGGCAGATGCTCTGCAACCTTGTTTTCTCACCCACTAACCACAGAGACCGACAGCACGACGGACTTTTTCATTTAGTATTACAGGATGCCACTCTGACTTTCCCAAACAGCTCACATGAGTGTAGTAAGAAAGAAATCACTGGCTTTGGCCGAATGAGGCTTAGCTGTCTCCAGCCCAAGTGACACTCCTTCTTGTCACCAGGGAGCTGTGATCTAGTTGAGAAACAAAATATGTACTTACATGAAATAACCATTGGACAATTTCAGGCAATGCGAATATAATCTCTTTGTCCATTGAATTAGACAATGAGAAGGACATCCCAAGTGAACTCTTATTCTTACTAACCTAGGCACACTCTGCTTCTCAAGTTTTAACATTTCAAAGACTAATTCACCCTTAGGTCAAATCTCCATTTTTTCCCCTCAGGGAAAATCTATAAAGACGCTAGCAAAGCCCTCAAGACGGTTGTGGACCGGAACACCAGTACTCACTGAGCTGCTTTTCCAAAAACAGCCCTGATGAACCGTGGACTCGTGGACATCGACTCAGCAGGCTCAGAGAGCAAAGCTCGGAAATTAGACATGACTATTGCCAATAAATCCATTTTGGTAACTTAACTCCTAATAGAACTTCCCCAAAAGACAGATGATGCAGGTAAAGATATAAATGAAGGTACAGATATAGATACGTAGATATGCATTAGATAGGGTGACTGTTTTTCCCTCCTGTACTAGCACCGCCATGAATCTTGTTGACGTCAATAGATTTGGAGAAGATTCCTCAATACTCAGGCCTCCCAGTTTCTTGATTTCATTCCTTCCACCATCCACTCTCCTGAGTGCCCACGAGATCCTGTCATCATCAATAACTGCTCCATCTTCCAAACATCCCACACTGTGATCACTGCCTCTCACCTGTCCACTCGAGCTCTACCTGGCTCTCCTACAACGATTCACCACACCGTGTCTTTGCTTCCTTCCTATTTCCTTGCGTTCCACGCATATTACAGAAACTCCCTTGCACACGCCCTCTTTTCCCTTGTCCCTTCCCTCCTCAATCTTTCTTGTTTGACACGATTCTAATCCTGGTTGAATCCGTCTCTTCACCTACACTCACAATTCTGTGCTGCTGAACCTGGAGAAAAAATGCAGTCGTGCTTACTTTAAGTTTACGAAAGCAAACTGCAGCACCGTCTATTAATTCTATATTTTACTAAACGTTTCTCTCTCCTAGTCTCCAAGATAACTGATTTTACTCACTCTTCCTTCTCCACAAACCTGAAGCATCACCCGTTTAATCCTGCATAGGTGATAATTTTGCCTCTTATTTCCTGAGCAAATTAGAAGCCATAGAAAGAGACCATCCTCATCCTTCCACCCCCAGACCTCCACCCTGCCTGCATCCATGCACATAGGCATGCCTTTCCTCCTTTCCAAAGGGACGGTAATCTAAGTCCATTTCCAACAACATTTCTTTTCTATTTCACAGTGTAAATAAATCTACTATAATTTAAACAAAATAAAACCAAATGATGTGGATGCGGAGAGACAGGAACACTCGTACACTGCTGGTGGGACTGCAAACTAG
>CAUYSK010099134.1:0-15781 GCA_963575035.1 Avahi laniger
GAATACTGTAAATGCTCAATAAAAGCTTAAATAAGCGAATGATTTTAAGGAGGTGTATTACCTATCTATTGCTGCAGAACAAATTTCCCTCAAATTTAGCAGCTTTAAAACTACAAGAGGATTTATTTTCTCACATTGTCTAAAGCTTAAGGATCCAAGAGAGTAGCTCTGGCTCAGGGTCTCAGGAAGGAGGTTGGAGCCAAACTATGTGATGAGGCTACAGTCGTCATGAGGCTTGACTGAAACTGAATCCCCTTCCAGGCTCATGCAGGGGACCGCTAGCAGGCCCCAGTTCCCTGCTGGCTGTTGGCAGAAAGCCTCCACTCCCCACCACGTGGGCTCCTCCACAGGCTGCCCGAGTGTCCTCAAAGCATGACGGCTGGCTTCCCCCGCAGCCAGGAAGGAGTGTAAGCATGCAGGAGTGGATGCGCAGGGGAGTGCCTGAAACAGAAGGTTTGGTCTCTCCTCACTTAATTCCAGAAGTAGCAACTCCCATCACTTTTGCTCACCTCCGGTACAATGTGGAAGGAAAGTACACAAGGGTGTGACTACCAGGAGGTGGGGATTTGGGGAGCCAGCCTGGGGGCTGGCTTCTGCCAGAATAGAAGGAGGACTGAAAAGTGAAATTTCAGTATAAAGAGGAATTCTGAGTCAAAAATAAATCAAGAAATGGACATTATGCTTAGGAGGTTGCAGGATCTCTGTCACTAGACTTGTTCAAGGGGAGTCTTGGTAGCACTTGGCCTTGCTGAGGAAAGGGATAAAGACAAAGGTGATTGGACTTGAACATTCAGATTCCTTCCAAGCCTGGGCTTCTGTGACTTTTTCTTTCATGTGGTCAACTATAATCATAACTAGATAGGAAGCTTCTTGGCCTCTTCAGGACCTAAATCTTTGTGTCCAATCAAGTATTAAAAACAAAGATCTATATATATTTTTAATTGAATTGAGTCTGTAGCCCAGATGACATTAAAACTATTATCAGACTGAATCAGTAAGAATTGACATGTTTATCTCTGTTTATACATTTTTGAATATATCTACACCTTGTGATCAACTTCCTTGATTTTGCCATAATAAGTCCTTTATATTTATTTCCATTGCATTTCTTTAGGGACTTCCTCCTCACTTTATATACTTTTTAAAGGTCTAAAATAACTATAAACCCATGTAACTTCAAGTAAAACATCTTGGAGGAAATGTGCAGTTGCTAGGTGACAGAGAAATAAAAATGAAAAATAGGATCACATCATCCAAGATATTTAAGAGGAGAGTGGAAATACAAAGAAACTAAATAAACGCCAGTGGCATCTCAGCACAGTTGGACATTGTTAGACTTTCCATCTCTATATCTATCTCCAGATTCCACTTCCATATTCTTTTCTGAGAAAAAAAATGCATTTCTATTCCTGCATCTCAAATTCAACAATTGTAACCTCCAATCAGAACACAATTCTGAGGGAAGATGCTACCAAAGAGATAGTGTTATTCCACGTCCTCCAAGACGTAGATGCCAAGATAGGACTAAATGTGCAAGCACTTTCCTAGATGAAATGCCCATGTGAAAGAAAGGAGAATGATAGGAAAAGCTAGGAGAGCCATTGAAGAGCGTTCGAACAAAGTGTCCTGGGATGCCATGCAGAAAGTCACTGAGGAGTCCTTGAGCCAGTTAGCCGAGAATGGAGTCCCCTGTCTCTCAGGAATGTTCAGTCATCTAGTGAGAAGTTGGTCATGGGTAGTGTGGCCTCTGCAAACTCAAGGATGGATTTCAAAGCTCAGGGTTGGGGACCCCAATCAACTGTGCTCCCCATTGTAGGAGGTTTGCAAGACACTATTCTCATGGCTGCCACAGACATCAAATCTTCAATGCAATTATTATAAAAAGAAAGCAGCATTTGAATATATAGACAAACTATTTTCAAATAAGCATTTTAATTAATAAAAATAAACTCTTGGCTTTTATTTCAAGAATTTTTATCTATCCTTCTTTTCCCATGACAAAATTATTGATCTAAAAGATGATTTTAAATGACCAGCATCCTATTATGTAAATATTCTGCAATTTAATTAAGCATTCATTCATTATTGAATACTTAGTGCCACTGTGTGGTAGACCCAAGGATACACCACTATTATCCCCTTCAGGTAGGAAGGACTTTTTCTAAGCTTCTGGAAATGCTCCCCTAAGACGGCCTACACATAGCCTTTGGCAGAGCTGTGCTTGGTGTATTTGACCCCAAGAGCCATCATTGTTCTAACATCCTTTCTCTCTTCACATATTTATTTGTGAAATAAAACACAAATAATAATCAGAAAAGAAACACAGGTAGCAAAAATTTTCTTTTATTGAATTTTGCCGATATGAACAAATAAGTAATATGCTACGAAAAGAAAGAGTAATGGATTAATACTTTCCAACAATATTCTTGTATTTTGGGGGGAGAAGGGGAAATTAGTCCTGTATATGGGTCTGTTGTCATACCAAATAGTAACACTACAGTTTCTGGTTTTGAGCTTAACTTCTGCAAATTTGCTAACGACTTCATCGAAATCAATCTTCTCATATTGATGTTCAATTGTCTAAATAGCCAGATTTATCAATCTCTACTCATAGTTGACAAAACAACAATTTCTATTAATCTTCAATTTTGAAAAGCTGCTTCGATGTGAAGCAACAGATATATAATCACAAAGAATCTGAAATACAAGGTTAAGTTGGCAGAGATTAATAAAAATTTCATTTTGTAATAAACTCCAGAAATTAAAATATTGTCCATGTTATTTCTACTAGCTTTTAAATATCTCCTTCATCAAAAATTTCCACTAAATATTTTTTTAAATTTGTGTAAATGTATGGGATACAAGAGTAATTTTTGTTACATGCATAGATTGCATTCTGGTGAAGTTAGGGCTATTAGGTATCCATTGCACAAATAACATACATTGTATCCATTAAGTAATTTCTCATCATCCCACCAAACCCCAACCTTCCAAGTCTCCATTATCCATCATTCCACACTCTACGTCCATGTGTACACATTACTTAGCTCCCATTTATAAATGAACATGAAGTATGTCTGAGGTGTTTCACCTAAGATAATGACCTCCAGTTCCATCCATGTTGCGCAAAAGACAATTGCATTCTTTTTTATAGCTGAATAATATTCCATTGTGTGTATGTGTATATACACATTTTATTTATCCAATCATTCATTGGTAGGCATTTAGGTTGATTTTGTTATCTTTGCTTTTATGAATAATGTAGTAATAAACAGAGATGCAGGTATCTTTTTGATACAATAATTTCTTTTCCTTTGGGTAGATACCTGGAAATGGGATTGCTGAATAAATGGTAGTTCTATTTTTAATTCTCTGAAAAACCTCCATACTGTTTTCCACAGAGGTTGTACTAATTTACCTGCCTAGCAACAGTATATAAGCATTCTCTTCTCTCTATATCCTTACCAACATCTGTTCCTACCACACCCAGCTAATTTTTAAATTTCTTATATGTTGCCCAAGCTGGTCTTGAACTCCTGTCTTCAATCGATCCTCCTGCCACCAGCCTCCCAAAGGGCTGGGATTACAGGTGTGAGCCACAGTGCCTAGCTTTTTGTCTTTCTAATGATAGCTATTCTGACTAGTGTAAGATGATATCTCACTGTAGTTTACATGTGCATTTCTCTGATGATTAGTGGTGTTGAGCATTTTTTCATATGCCTATTGTCCATTTGTAATGTTTTCTTTTGAAAAATATTTATGTCCTTAGCCTACTTTTTAATGGGATTTGCTGTTCTTGTTTGTGTTCCTTATATATTCTGGAAATTACTCACCTGCTGGACACATACGTTGCAAATATTTCTCCAAGTCTGCAGGTTGTCTATTGACTTTGTTGATTATTTTGTTCACTGTGCAGAAGCTTTGTAGATTAATTATGTACCATTTGCCTATTTTTGTTGCCTGTGCTTTTGACATGTTAGTCATAGACTCCTTGCTTTCCACTAAAAATCTTTACCAAAAAATTTCAACATAAATTTCCATTATATAAACGTTCCTCAACTTACAATGGGACTACATCTCAATAGACTCATCATAAGCTGAAAATATCCTAAGTTGAAAATGCATTTAATATACTTAACCTACCAAACATCATAGCTTAGCCTAACCTACCTTACATGTGCTCGGAACACTTACATTAGCCCACAGTTGTGTAAAATCATCTAACATAAAGCCTATTCTATAATAAAGTGTTGAATACTATACACAGATGAGCATTTTGTAGACATGATGGGATGTAAAAACACAAAGTAAAATATCCAAAGACCCTGGCAACAGAGTGAGCTGTAGAGCGTTGGTTGTTTACCCTCATGATGGAGTAGCTGACCGGGAGCTGCAGCTCACTGCCTCTGCCCAGCATCGCATCACAAGAGAGTATCATACCACAGACTGCTAGCCCAGAAAGAGTTCAAAATTCAAAATCTGAAGTAGGGTTTACATTGAATGCATATACTTTTGCACCACTGAAAACACCATAAGTGAGGGATTGTATTTCATAAAACTTCAAAAGTTCATACCACACATAATTGTTTGAACAGTTCCAGGGATTAATATCTCCTGCTCCTGTGATAATACATATTTCTACATGTACTTAAAGGGGAAATTCAAAATAAACAATGAGAGACTGAGTTCTTACTCTTGGAGCAAAAGTGTGCTTGCTGTGGAAGTTATTCCATGTTAGGGGCCAATTGTTTTTAACCAGGAGTTCTCCAAATTCATTTCCCTGTAAAATAAAATGCTTTTTATTTATTTATTTATTTATTTTTTGAGACAGAATCTCACTCTACTGCCCTGAGTAGAGTGCCGTGGTGTCAGCTTAGCTCACAGCAGCCTCAAACTCCTGGGCTCAAGTGATCCTCCTGCCTCAGTCTCCCAAGCAGCTGTGACTACAGGCATACGCCACCATGCCCGACTCATTTTTTCTATATATTTTTTGTTGTCCAATTAATTTCTTTCTATTTTTAGTAGAGACGGGGTCTCGCTCTTGCTCATGCTCGTCTCGAACTCCTGAGCAAAAAGGATCCGCCCGCCTCGGCCTCCCAGAGTGCTAGGGTTACAGGCGTGAGCCACTGCGCCCGGCCATAAAATGCTTTTTAAAGGGTAATGTTAGAGACAGGAGAAACCTAACTCTCACACTCAATGCAACACTCAGCACAAAATGCTTTATCTCAGGTCCAGGTGTGTGGGCTTGTGCAAGTGCAGTGGTGTTTACAAATAATTGATCGCAACCAGTTATAGATTCCTTTGTTTCTTCTGCACTCCCACTGCTTCACTTAACTAGCCTTAAAAATACATACATACATACATGTATACAAACAAAATGAGTGTGTGGATTTCTCTCCACACATCAAGAAATTCTCCAGCGGACACCAAGTATCATATAATTCAGTTTAATTTTGACACTATCGGTCTGAAGTTAGCACCAGACCCTGCAGGTTAAAGGCTCAATCCCAGAAGACTGCCTCCCCTTCAGATGTCAGTCTCAGATGTCAGTTACAAGTTCCAGGTTGTGACCTGTGCTTCTGATTGACCAGATATAAAGCAGGTTTCCCACAACTCCCTCCCTGGGTTTGATTAATTGGCTAGGACTGCTCAGGGAGCTCAAGGAAACACTTACATTTACTGGTTTATAATAAAGGATATTACAAAGGATATAAATGAATATAGATGAAGAAGTACACAGGGCAAGGTACGTAGGAAAGAGCCCGGAGCTTCCATACCCACTTCAGGTGTGCCACCCTTTAGGCATCTCCACATGTTCAGCAATCTGGAAGCTCTCCTAATCTTGTCCTTTTGGATTTTCATTATGTAGACACGATTAATCTAAACATTAGCCACTGGCTATCAATACAGCCTTCAGCATCTCTCTCCTCCCGAGTCTGGGGGTGGGGCTGAGCATCCCAACTCTCTAACCCTGCCTCTGTCTTCCTGGTGACCAGCCCCTAACCTGAAACTCCTTGGGACTGAAAGTTCCACCCCTTTATTCACATGTTTGGTTCCCGTGGCAACAGCCCCACATCCTGAGGCTATTCAGGAGCCAAGAGTGGTCTCATTAGAATAAAAACTGCTCCTACGACCCTGAAGATTTCAGGGGATTTAGAAGCTCTGTGGTAGGAACTGGGATCAAAGACCAATATCAGAACAAAATATTTTCCTAGCACAAGGGTTTTAGGAGCTCTATGTCAGTAATTGGGAGACAAAAACCTACATATGTGTGTGTATGTACAAATATATACATGTCTCTTATTATATCAAATGTCACAGATGAGTAATAAAAGTATACACATTTGAAGCTCACATATATATCTTATCAAAATTCACAGTAATCCCAATTAATTAGACCTTAGACCAACAAAAGTTGGAAGAAGAGTATTTTATTACTAACATTGTTTAGAATTTAAGGTGTATGGTAGTATTAAAAAGCAGACCCATTTTGTAGACAGTTCGTTATTGTTTTCAAATTCTCTGCATACATTGTTCTTCTTTTTCACCTGTACCTAGAAATGTCTGTCCCTCTGCTCCACCCTCTGCTTACCCGTCTCTGGGGATGCTTCAGCTAAACAAAATTGCCTTGCCCAAGGTCATTCCTCCCTTCAGGAGCAACACATGTCCAATTATTGATGGACAGAGGCATAAAGGCCTGACTCCTGGTCTCTACTCTGGGACAACTCAGAAGGCCATCCCAGCCCTGGAGCTGCCTGTGGGGTGGGCTGAGGCCTTCCTTGAGTCTGCATCAGAGCTCAAGTTCTCCTCTGCCCAATCTTACTTCTTTCCATTCCTTTCCACTGGTGTTGATCCCAGGGATCCTCCCTAATAAAGCTCCTGCACACTAAAACTAATATTAAAATTAAAATATAAAAAAAAATAAATGAAAAAGTCCTGCTTCATGGGGAAATCCAATCTGTAATACTAATTTTTCAGTTTTATGAAGAAGTCAATAAAAACCGGTAGTTAGAATTGATATTGTTTTGATTATTAGAAAAGTTAAATTTTGTTCCTGACATTTTTGGGCCATTTGTACTTCTGTTTGTGAACTCTCTCTCCTTTGTTTGTTTTGTTTTTGGGTCACTGTCCCCTCCGCCCCCAGGAGAATTGCCTGCCCTTTGCCAATTTTTCTTTCTTTTGTTAATCTGCTCTTTATAAAGATGTTAATTCTTTGCCTGGCACATTCAGACCTGCCCAAAGTCACATTCCCTTCTTAGCAGAGGATTCAGCCTATGGGAATCAAAACAGATTTTGTTAGTCTTGTTTTTCAGTTTTGTTTATGATGATTTTTGAACACATAGATATTTCAAATACTTCTGTCAAAATCTTTTCATTTTTTCCTTTACTGTTTCTGCCTTTTGCATAGTACCCAGAAAGGACTTTCACATTGGATACATTGTGATGTTGAAATGCACTGTGTCATAACTCTTGTTCTTTGGATTGAACTTCCTCATTTTCTACTCACCACACAGATGTGAGATCACCCAAGCAAATTACATCTCAGGTTCACAAATCATTAGAATTGGTTCTCACTGTTTTAGAGGCAAAGTGGAGTGGGAAAGTGGTGACCTCATTCTCCCCAAGCAAATCCCACTCACCCAAATCCTTATAACCTCCTATCTTTGGTGACTGCAATTCAACACTCTTGTCATTAACTCTCCATATACCTGCAACTGAGGTTCCATGTTGTGCGCTATTCAGTAGCCTGCCATCCAGTGGTAGCAATAGAGGAGTACAGGCTTTGCCCCAGAGGAATAGCCCCATTTCAGAATACAACTCTAAGGTCAACTGAACAACAAACCCGTATTTGTATAAAATTATGTATAGCTTTAAAATAGTGAAATTAATTATAAACTTGGAGTTATAATATCTTTCTTTTTCCTCCAGTTCTGCCATTGTTGATTTGTGATGTCTGGTGGAAAAAAAAATTCTTTAAGCTTTCTGAAGTTGGCTTTCTCTTTTTTTTAAGGTAAGAAGGCATTTTTTTGTTTTTTTGTTTTTGTTTTTCTGAGACAGAGTCTCCCTCTGTCATCGGGGCTAGAATGCCTTGGCATCAGCCCAGCTCACAGCAACCTGAAACTTCGGGGCTCAAGGGATCCTCCTGCCTCAGCCTCCTGAGTAGCTGGGACTACAGGCGTGTCCCACCACGGCCAGCCAATTTTTTTCTATTTTTAGTAAAGACAGGGTCTTCTTGCTCTTGCTCAGACTGGTCTTGAACCCCTGAGCTCAAGGGATCCTCCCACCTTGGCCTCCCAGAGTGCTAGGATTACAGATGTCAGCCACCATGTCTGACCAAGAAAACTGTTTTTAATGTCCTAATTTCTCTTATCATTTCCCATATGTTCTATAATTCCACTCCACGTGGCCTTTGGAGCATTTTTACACCAAGAAATTTCCTTTACGGAAAATAGAAAAATCATTTCAAATATTTTGAAAAGATATTTTATAGTAATTAAAAAGAACACTTTGCCAACTAAATACTCTTTTTTAAGAAAGAACTTATATCTTGCAGAAATAGAACCAGTAGATTGGAATTCTATGAGAACATGTTTTACTGTGCTAGGAAGACAGTTATTTCTAATACTTGGAGGTACATGAAAATTTAATCAGCCTCAAAGTTGTAAGTTTTTCCTTATTTTTGCAGTTCGTATGACATTTTATCAAATGGCCTTTGAGGTCCGTTTTGTACTGTGTTAGTATAAATCCTTTTCTGATTACAAATCTTTCTTCTGTGACATTTTTCTAGTCTTATAATAATGTAAAACAATGACCTTTCTACCTATAATAATTTATTTTTCTTAGTTCATATTTTCTCATAGAAATACTGTTCTTGACATAATAATGCCATTTATTATTTCCACTGATGAATTTTCCATCATTTGTTTATGTACTTACCATACAAGCTGCTGTAGCAAGACAGTTCCTGGGCTCACTGCCATCAAAATAGAAAAAAATTTAAAATGGGAAATATATTAAGGAGAGAGAAAATATTGTCAAACTATTAAGTTTTAAAATATACGTAAACTTAAAAAGTATCATTTCTTCCAGTTAAAAACATATTGAATGTTTATAAAATAGTACAAGTTTTGTAACATTTTTTAAATAATTACTGTTATGAATCAGAATTTCCCAAATAATGTTCCAAAGAATACTACTTCTTCAGGTTGTTAAAGGTGTTAATTACCTATAAAGGAAGTCATTGTCCAGTCAACTGGTAGGAAAATGCTGGGTTAAAGTTAAGCAGCTTTAATCACCAAAGGACTTCTCAGAGAGGTGACCATGTTAATATGCACATTGTTCACAATGAGATACACTACCTATTGCATTTTCCAAACCTACGCATTCAGAGAGCTCCCTTTTCCCCAACAAGAACCTTTCAAGGATCCTTCAACAAGATAAATTAGTTGTGACTATATAGGTCACTATATAGGGTAAATGAAAACAGAGTGTGTAGTAACAGACAAAACTGTAAAAAGTCACTTACCGTTTAGAAGGAAGGGACTGAGAGCGTGGCATTTGTGATGAAGACCAATGGTCATCTGGGAAATGGAGTAAGAGATGGGGAGTGACGGAACTCCTTGACACTTAATTACATGTCTAAAGAATCTCTTAACGCAGACAACTAGAAGCCACTTGTTAAAATTTTGATGTGACATTTTTCAAATTAAAAATTTACAGATAAGATGAACCAAATGAAGATGCTTGTTATAATGGTTCAAAACCAAAACAAGCCTTTGAAAAATTAATTCTGCCACCCCAAGAAGCAAATATTTTGGTGCCTCAATAACCTTTTCCAATGTTCACCCACACTGTTTCAGGATTATCTCTTCAGGGTGGTTTTTGGGAGACTTTCATCACATATATTTCTCTAATGGTTAAGGTTGTGCCAAAAGTATGGATTGCTTTGGTGAGCAGAAAAGAAAATAAGGACAGAATAAAATATAATAAAATGTATAGGGAAATTATCATCTTTTTCAGGTAATTATTCATTTCATAGTAACTGGCAAAGAAGAGTGGCTTATCCCAACCTTTTTCAAGACACTGCAAACATATCATTTGTGAGTACAGGCTGCTCCAGGCTGCTGGTCAAGGACAGAGTGACTAGCCAAGCTCTGCTCCCCTAGGTCTCATATCTAATCCCCTAATGCTGGGTAGGATAGATCCCTGCTCACCTGTGGCCCATTATCTGCAGGAGGTGCTGTCTCGTCCAATTCATGAGACTGGGTAAATCACTGCTTCCCAGCAATGTGGCTCTTGGGTCCTACACTTTCTTAATCCCCACTGCCCTCAAGTAGAGTAAGTCAATCTTGCCCCATGTGGTAGCATACTAGGTCAAATTGCAGAGGCCCCAAATTTGCTCTTTTCTAAGCAAGAATAGTGTTGGCTATTCCCATCTGTGTAGTAAGCCAAATGGGCTGTCATTTGCACTTTAGACTCAGCTTTCCCTCTGGCAGGCTCAAACTCAAAGTCTACATTTGGGGAAACTAGTAAGCTGCTCAAGCTTCAGCTTCCAAAATAGTTTTCCCAAAGCCCTGTTTTGGTGCAATTCAGCTGATGCTGTACGTAAATAAAATTTGTGCTAAAGTTACATTGCTGGCCCCGAATGGATTCACCCATTTGTGTAGCCTCCTCCCCTTGAATGTGGGCTAGACTTGTGACTTGCTTTAATCAACAAAGTGATGCAGAAATGACGCTGTGCCAGTTGCAAGCCTGTGTCTTAAGAAGGCCTGGTTGCTTCTGATTTTTGTACTCTAGTGAGCGCCAAGCCACTAACAACCAACATGGAGAGGAAAGGGCTGAGACTACCTCCAGTGGTCCCCAACCTTTTTGGCACCAGGCACTGGTTTCACAGAACACAATTTTTCCACAGATGGGGGTGGTGTGGCAGTGGCGCGAGGAGTTCAGGTAATGACGCGCAGCCCTGTTTTCCTAACAGGCCACAGACTGGTACTCGGCGAGCCTTGGCATGAGGATCGGAGACCACAGCACAGGACTACGTGGAGAAAGGTTGGGGGGCGGGGGGCGGGTAGAGGGTGTCCAGCTTCCAGCTGAACGCAGCCATTAAAGTGTGATCACCAGCAAAACCAGGAACGTTGTCCAACTGACAGCTGCCCGGGAAAGCAAAACTGTGAACAAATAAAATGGTTGTTTTAAGTCACTTAGAGTTGTTGGTTACCCAGCGATACATAATTGAAACAATGCTCACCTGGTTCCTTGTGGTTTTGCATAATTTGTTCAAACCTCAGAGAAAAGGAGGGGTATAATTAATCACACTTCACAAAATTCACACAACCTCAGAAGATAAAAGTCTTATACCCTTCCTGATATTAATGACTTTACTAAACAAGTTCCAAGAGGACAGTCTTCATGTCTGTCATCTCCACATTGTACTCCCAGCACCTAGCACTACGTTTGGCATATAGTGGATATACCAATATGTGTTATGACTGAATAGTAGGTTTAAGAAATGTCAAGATTAAATAAAAAAATGATAGTCTTCCTTATAACTTAGAAACTCTCTGACATACGATTTTACATAACATATTCCCAAAAAAGTTGTTTAAACATGAATTTGAAGTGTATACTAAGAAGAGCTGTTAACAGTATATCTTTGTTTTTTTAATGGTAGAGCCTATTATGTAATGGCAAAAATCATGAAATACATTATACAGGTTGAGTATCCCTAAGCTGAAAATCCAAAATCCAAAATACTCAAATAAGCCTTTCTTTTAAGAGTAATATCAGTGCTCAAAAAGTTTGAGGTTTTGGAGCATTTTGGATTTCAGATTAGGGATACTCAACCTGTATATACCTTGGAAATTAAATTGTAATTTATATGTCCCAAAAATACAGATTTTCAAAGACCAGGCTTTTATACAAGGGGAACAAACTTCATCTGTAAAAGCAAAATTAAAATCAACAAGTTTTCAAAAGGAAATTCATACCTACATTTCACCAACGTACTTTTCCGGATAAGAAATCAACTTTTGCTTTAACCTTGACAAGAGGATAACTATTCTGTGGTGAAATACTCATAAATTTCAAAATCACCTACCCAATAACCACTGCACTGAGGTCACCATTTTAACACAAAGGAGGAAACAGACAAGTTCAAATCAACACAGTACAAAAGCTTAACACATTCCAAAGAGATAAATTCAAACTGTTCACATATAGCCTTCAACTAAAGTTCTATTGTAGGTGAAGAGTCAGAAGTTTGTGGGAAAAGAATATTGACTTAGGAACAAAAATATCAGTCTTAGTTGTAGTTCTAATTTTGGCCACTAATTAGCCTCAGTGTATTCATCTAAAAAGCAATGATTATCTCCTGACACCTACTTCTCAGAAGTCATGAGAATCAAATGATAAATACATACAGCCATTATAAAAAAAAGTAAACTGCTATACTCATGTAATATATAAGAGATATTCTTCTTAATGCCAGCAAAAAAAGAGTAAAATTCACCTACGTATGTGTTTTTGTCACATACTTTTTCTCCATTAAGTACTAGTAACTAGTTCCTTGGATACCATTATAAATGGTGGTTTATTGAGTTTCCCACTGCTCATAATTACATCATATTTTTATTCAAAGACAAAAATTAAACAAATACAGTTTCCAGTTTTTCTAATAATTATGAAATCAAAGTTTCGAGAGCTATAAAAGATAAGAACTAGTAACATGCTCCAGTTCCCTACCACCAGAGAGATAATATTTTAAGTGTAGAAAAGTCCATGGTTTACTAATCAAATTGTGCTTTAACCATACTAGTGGAAGTTATCTTCTTAATCCTTTAAAAAATTGAAAAGGAATCTCCATTTCATTTATTTAGTAAAGTCAATTTTTATTTGATAAAGGCTTCCTAAAGGAAGCAAAGGAATATTCTGAAGTAAGGCATAACTGAATAGAAAAAAAAGTTCCTAAAGTTTTTAATTTCACTAATATCACCTATCTCCTCCCTTCCCTTCAATCCAAATTGAGACATACAAAGACACTGATAATCAAAATGACTGGTCTGATACTGCTATTGCTCTCCAGCCACCCAATTCATTCCTTTCCTCAGACTCACAAGCTCTCAGGCACATAGAAAATGAGAAGGGTACCAACATTTCAATTAAAATCTAAGACCCAAGAATCACAAAATGTTAAGAACTGGAAGGAACCTCCTGAGATCATCAAGCCCTTACTGATGATGTCACTTAAAGGCAATAACTCCATCCAATGGATGGTAAATCAGTTGCATTACCTTCATTTAAGAAAGAAAACCATCATATCAACCAACTCCGGGTTCTACTTTATCTACCTATTTACTGATACTTAGGGCAAATCGTTGAAATTCTTGGGGTAGTTTGTTCTGTAATGTAACAGTAAATAATATAAGTTAGTCAAAATTCTCTGTAAACTGTAAACCAGAACACAAGTGTAATATTATATCTCTAGGTGTATGTACAGTATGTTTCTACAATAGGTGTTCTTATCACTGAATGGAAAAATCTGAAGGTTTCATTGTTTTAAAAAGCGCCCAGTAATTCTGAGAACTGCCCCCAGATCAACTGATTAGCCCATGGCTTTCATGGATGAGTTTCATGTGGTCCATGGACTCTTCTAAAATTATATACTCAAAGCATAGGTGGATATGGAAATTTTCCAGTCCAGCACATTTCTTCAGTTTCACCAAGACTTAGTAATCCCCAAAAGGCTGAAAAGTAGCACACATATGTTGAGGGTAAATCTTCCACCGACCTTCCTCAAAATGGTACCAACATTCTCTCAACTAATTTGGCTCACAATGAGTTATTTTTACATTTTTCATTTTCCCTCTCATCAAACTGTGTCTATTCTATTTCTTTTCCATTCCCATTACTACCACCATAGCTCAGACCCTCACTACCTATGACCACAGCAATTGGGAGGTCTCCAATTCACACTACATACCTCAATTTTAATTCATACTACACACTGCTACCTGATTAATCTTTGTAAACCAAAGTTTCAAAAATTATTTCACTCTCAAATCAAAAATCATCTGTGGAACTCCCACTGCCTAACAAATCCAAGGTCATTAGCCTGGCATTAAAACCAATCCATAAACTGGTCCAAATTTTTACTTTAAGCTTTATCATCCTTTATCCTGGTAAAAATACTTTATGTTCCATTCAAACCTAATTACTTGCCTCTCCTCAAAGGATGAACTCTGTGCTCTCTTAGATCCTTCTATCTGTTTGGATTACCTTCCCCTATTCATCAAACTTAAAGGTATCCTTCAAAACCAAGAAGCCAGAAGCTCTCTCCCAACCCTACATTGCCAAATGAGATCCCAGCTCTAGCTCTTTTGCATTTGAATTCTGAGAGGATTTTTGTATTGTTTATGAAACTTAACTATATATTAATAGGCAAATAAGGCATTTGTGCATAGTACTACCCACCTAGCTAGTCCATAAAAGTACAAACTTTTAATCATCCTCATCTTTGTATTTCCCAAAATATTCCACACAGTCATATAGTAGATGCTTAAAAATTATGCAAGGAAGTAAAAGAAATTTCAGCCATCATGGGGAAAACAGCAAAGATTACTATCACTTTGAAGGCAGAACCCTTATTCTACCATTCCAGGCTTCCAAAAAACATAAGTCTTAAGTACTGCTTTTCAAAACCATGCTGTTGTAGGTCTTATAAGCAGTCCTGCATTTCAAAGGAAGAACTATTTGAAAATGTATTTGACAATGTCAAGCTATGTCCCCAAGAACTATTTCACATACTACATTTCTCAATTTGAGTAGCTCCCAACATTTGGCCATTACACTTTCAATTTTAAAAATATTAACTATTTATAAAAAGCAATAATTTCCAGTCACAGCTAATTTACTACTTTATGGTTTTAAAAAAGTCACACAATTAAAAGAATGACTTTCCTTTATAAACGGTGCATTTTGCTTGCATAATATACAGAGACTTGGTGAGACAGGTAAAGTGGACTTATTAAATAAGCATGCACTCCTGTAGAAAACTGAAGACAACTCTAAACCACATATTTCAGTTAAAAACACTAAACAGGGGAAACAAAGATTATTTGTGGACATTATTTTCTCCACTACTATTACTGTTACATAGATAGCGAGGGATCCCAGGCCTCCTAGGGATGAAAAGTAGGTGCTTGTTGCCCCCATCTTGGTCCTGCCCCACCCTAATTCTCCATACCAGGGGGAGGAGGGAATACCCTACAAACCTGCCAATCAGCACTTGCAACCCAGCTGCAAAAGAATGCAGAGGACTCTCTAGCTCATGGGGACAAGAGGCATAGGTACCACACAGTCCTGAAATTGACCTAGAACACTCTGAATGCCTACGTAAAGCTGAGGTCATGTGACTCTTAACTGTCCAATCAAAGCGGTTCTATAGGGACCTCTGAACCACGAGGGCGATCCCAATCTGGGCTCTAGAAAATAAGATGCAGACCACAAGCAAGCTCTCCTTTTGTGCCTTTCTTTTGGCTCTCACTTTGCCACAACAGTGGATCCGGTTGTCATCTGTGGTATGTGTCAGGCTCTGTAAACTTGTATCTTGCTCTTGCCCTATAATCCTATATTTCTTAAATTTACTTCATTTTCATGCTTGCCTAACTTCCACGTGTCTGGTTATTCTTCAGCCACGAGTACGCTAAGAACTGACGTTTCAGACTGAAACAAGACATTACCAGTAGCATTTTAAAGCAGAAACTCAAATCTTGTTACACATTAG
>CAUYSK010099136.1:0-35816 GCA_963575035.1 Avahi laniger
TTAATTTCTTTCTATTTTTGGTAGAGATGAGGTCTCGCTCTTGCTCAGGCTGGTCTCGAACTCCCGAGCTCAGAATGATCCGCCCACCTCGGCCTCCCAGAGAGCTAGGATTACAGGCGTGAGCCACCGCGCCCGGCCTTCTGCACCTATTTGATGAAAAGTTCTGAAAATATCTATTAGGTCCGTTTGGTCTATGGTGCAGATTAAGTCCAATGTTTCTTTGTTGATTTTCTGTCTGGATGATTTGTGTAATGCTGAAAATATGTTGTTAAGGTCTGCAATGATTATTATACTGGAGTCTGTCTTTCTCTTGAGCTCTGATAATATTTGCTTTATATATCCAGGTGCTCCACTGTTGGGTGCATACATATTTAGAATTGTTATATCCCCTCGCCAATTTGATCCATTTATCATTATATAATGACATTCTTTTTCACTTCCTATAGTTTTTTTCTTGAAATCTGTTTTATCTGATACAAGTATAGCCACTCTTGCTATTTTTTGGTTGCCATTTGCATGGAATATCTTTTTCTGTCCCTTTATTTTCAGTCTATGTCTGTCTTTATAGGTGAAGTGTGCTTCTTATAGATAGCATATAGTTGAGTTTCATATTTTTTCCTCCACTCAGCCACTCTATATCTTTTGACTAGAGAGTTTAGACCATTCATATTCAATGTTATTATTGATAGGTAAGGACTCGCTACTGCCATGTTGTTATTTGATTTCTGGTTGTTTTGTGGTCCTTCTTTCCCTCCAATCCTCCCTTTCTTCCTTCCTTCTTTCCTTTCTTCCTTCCTTCCTTCCTGTCTTCCTTTCTGTAAAAGTCATTTTCTCTGGTAGTGTGCTTTAATTTCTTGCTTTTTATTTTTTGTGTATCTGTTGTAGGGGTTTTTTTATTTGAGTTTGCCATGAAGCTTGCAGAAAACATTTCATAACCAATTATTTTAATCATATGACAGCTTAGCTCTGCTTACAAACAAAGAGAAATCTAAAAAAATTCTACAGTTTAACTCTAATTCCCCTGCCTCTTAACTTTTTGTCATTTCTATGTACATCTTTTTTATGCTATCTTACTCTCAGAAAGTTGCTGTAGTTATTATTTTTGATAGGTTTGTCTTTTAGTCTTCCTACTCAAGATATAAGTGGTTTATACATCTCGATTACAGCAATAAAGTATTCTATATTTGTGTACTTACAGTTACCAATAAGTGTTATACCCTCAGATAATTTCTTACTGCTCATTGACATCCTTTTCTTTCATATTAAAGAACTCCTTTTAGTATTTCTTATAGGACAGGTCTGGTGTTGATGAAATTTCCTCAGCTTTTGTTTTTCTGGCAAAGTCTTTATTCTTCCTTCATGATTGAAAAATATTTTAAAGGTCATATTATTCTAGGGTTAAGGTTTTCATTCTTCAGCACTTTGACTATGTCAAGTCATTCTCCTGGCCTGGAAGGTTTCCACTGAGAAGTCTGCTGTAAGACATACTGGAGTTCCTTCATACGTCACATTTTTCTTTTTTCTTGCTTGTTTCCTTAGGACATTTTCTTTGTCCATGACATTTAGGAAGTTGATTTTTAAATGCCTTGGGGTAGTCTTCTTTGAGTTAAATGTGCTTGGTATTCTAGGAAGTTCTTGTACCTTAATATTAATATCTTTCTCCGGGTTTGGAAAATTTTGTTATTATTTCTTTGACTAAACTTTCTATTCTAATCTCTCTCTCTACCTCCTATGTAAGGTCAATACCTCTTAGATTTGCCCTTTTGAAGCTATTTTCTAGCTCTTGTAGGCATGCTTCATTCTTTTTTATTCTTTTCTCTTTTTTCTTTTCTGTGTACTTTCAAATAAGCTGTCTTCATGCTCCCTAACTCTTTGTTCTTGATCAATTCTGCTGTTCAGAAATTCTGATGCATTTCTAAGTTTGTCAATTGAAGTCTTCACCTTCAAAATTTCTGCTTTTTTATTATGTGAATCTCTTTGTTAAATTTCTTGATAGGCTTCTGAATTTCTTCTTTGTGTTGTCTAGAAGTTCATTGAGCTTCTACAGAACAGCTATTATTAATTATTTGTCTGAAAGGTCACATATCTCCATCACTCCAGGATTAATCACTGGTACTTTATTTAGTTCATTTGGTAAGGTCATATTTTCCCGGATGTTCTTGATGCTTGTGGGTGTTCATCAATGTCTGGGCATTGAAAAGTTAGGTATTTATTTTAATCTTCACAGTCTAGGCTTGTTTGAATCCACTCTTCTTGAGAAGGCTTTCCAGATATTCAAAAAGAATTGAATGTTATGATCTAAGTCTTTGGTTTCTTCAGCCGTATCAGTACTGTAGTCACATCACAGCTCAATAATGTTGTGTCTCTCAGAGACTCCTAGTGGGACTGCCTTGTCGAATTTGGGTAAGATATGGGAAAACTCCCTGGGTTACCAGGCAAAGTTTCTTATTCTCTTCCCTCACTCTCTATGTTGGGCTGCTCAAGTTGGGGGAGGAGTGACATAGGAACTTCCTCATGGACACCAGTGCCAGGTCACACCTGAAGCCAGCCCAGTCTCCCCCAAAGCCCATGATCATGGTTGCCAGGCTATTTCTCATATTTATTCAAAGCCCAAGGGCTCTTTAGTCAGCAGGTGCTAAATTCTTCCAGTACTGGGTCCTTCTCTCCAGGACAGCATATTTCTTTCTGGCCTTGGGCAGGTAGAGTGTTAGCAATGTTGTCCAGGAACTGAGGCCTGGAATCAGGGGCTTCAGGAGTCTGCTTGGTACTTTATTTTACTGTGCCTCAGCTCATACCTAAATCGCAAAGTCCCCTGAACTCTTCCCTTTCCCCATGCGGAAGATGACTCTCCCTGAGCTTCACTGCCTGGACTTTGGGGATGGGTGACACAGGCATTGGCTTTGCTATCATCATTGAGGTCTGTGTCACATGCTCCCCAAGTGACCTGGGAGGAATTACCCAAGGACTGCAGCCTTTGTAGCTTGACGGCTTTATGAATTTTTTCAGGTCCCAAGCTGCTTTTTGTCAACCAGTAGTGGGTCTAGCTGGATTTTGGGTTTCACGGTGGAAGATTCCCCCCTAGTCGTGCTCATCTAAATGCTCCCTCCATGGACACTAGCAGAATTCTGCTGTGTTCTGTCTTCCTCTATGATGGGATGGCCCTGAGTTTCAGCGCAAAATCCACAATCACTTCATCTCCCTCCCCTAGGCATACAGACTCTCTCCCCTTGGTGTGCTGGCTTGGCACTGCCCAGGGATGGAGGAGGGGTGGCACAGGCAATGTAAGACTCCTTATAGCCCTATTTAGTGACTCTTTTCTTGATAGAATGTTAAAACCAGGTACTATGATTACTCACCTGATTTTTGGTTCTTCTGAAGGTGCTCCTCGTGTGGATAATTGTTGAATTTGGCGTTCGTGTGGAGGGATGATCACTGGAGGTTTCTGTTTTGCCGTCTTTCTCCTTGTTGTAATTATTTCACAGTGTTTACATATATCAAATCGTATTTTACACCTTAAATATATATAATTTTAATTTGTCAATTTCCCTTCTTTAAGCTGGGAATAGAAATAAAAGAGTTCTGAGTAGGGAAAATGCTATTCTATTTTTTTAAAAAAGAAAATTTCACTTTAATTGTAATGTACATTTTGCTAAACAGTAAAGTATATCATTTTTAAAAAATGAAGGTATAACCTGAATATCAAAATGGTTACTTAATAAGTTCAAATAAAACCAGTTAATGTTTAAAAGCAATTAGTATAGGAAACTTGATTTTTAAAATCTAAAATTTAAATAATTTATGCCATTATGTTTAAATTTTCCTTTAAATGACATAATCAGAGCTTGAGCTCATCCTCCAAAGTGAAGTATCACAAGAATGGAAGAATAGGCACCACGTGTACTTGCCTTCAAACTGGCACTGACTGGTGGTGTGCTCCTGTAGTCCCAACTACTCAGGAGGCTGAGGCAGGAGGATCACTTCAGCCCAGGAGTTCAAGCTTGCAGTGAGCTATCATGACACCACTGCACTGTAGCCAAGGCAACAGAGCAAGACCTTGTCTCAAAAAAAAAAAAAAATATATATATATGTGTGTGTGTGTGTGTGTGTGTGTGTGTGTGTGTGTTAGTTAAACTGACTTATTCTCTCTATTAAATCATCTTTTTAAACTTGTAAAAATGATGTCCACATGGTTGACCAAGTATTTGCTTTTTCAGTAGACATTATCTATACTCCATAAAAATATCCAAAAGATACTGTATCAAAATAACTGTACTTGCACAAGATAAATATGATGTATTGTGGCATTTCTTATATAGGTTATCTCAGATAATATGGTTTTAAGTAAAATTCAAAATCTTAAAATCACAAAAAAAGCTATAAATATTTCATGACAGATTCAAGCTATTAAATTATACTTACAGAGAATTCAGCAATTCAAAAGACCTGACAAAAGTAATGACACTTGGCATCATATGTCAAAAGATTCACCTGGTAAGGAAAAAAAATAACCCCATTTTATTTAAGCAGGGGGTCAATGTTCAGCAAGCTTCTCCTCCCTGGAAAGGTAATGATTTCAATGCCATTACCCCTCAGCTATCAGAATCCAAAGGTCAGATTTGACCATTTGCTATTTTTAAACGTATTTAAAGTGCTTATCAGCTAGCCTGAAATTTGCAGTAACTGCACAACTAATTTTGAGTGCTGGTGGGAAAGAAGTGAATTATATGAAATAGAAACTATAAGTTAACCCATGAAATGGACATTCAATAATATAAAACATATAATGAAGTTGGTGGGTTTGAAATATGCAAGTTTACAAACCAGTTATCACTAGTTAATAAGAAGGTAAGCAGCTCTCATTCTATCAAATCTACCAGAACACCAGAAAAAAATATATATTAATACATTTTCCCCAAAGTACTCTTAACTTTAAGATAATTCAAATAATTTTTTGTTTTCTTGTTTTACTCTCTTTCTTTTTGTAACCTTAGCAGATTGCTTACTCATTCTCAGAGTTAATTTCTCAGTGTACTCTATAAAGAAATTCAATCTTTTACAAGGTTCCTGTGGTATTATTATTAATTCTATAAGATATTTAGGCTATTATGTTACATCCAAGTTTTTCAACCAATGGTTTCTTGGGTCCCTCTACTTCGAGTTGCAATATAATTAGCCTTTCCACTGAGACATACACATCTAATCCAAATGCTTACCTTTCTACAGCTGAAGTTTGGGGGGGGCTTTTATTTTTATTTTTTGGCTGGATTTGCTTGCAGCTTTATTGAGGTATAATTTATGTTAGATAAAATTCACTAATTATAAGTGTATAGGTTGATGCATTTGGGGAATTTTATACAACTTTAAAATCTCTACTCTGAATTGTAAAAATAACGCCTAGAAGAACTAAACCATGTTATATATTCAGTGTTAACAGAGTTATCCACCAAAATCTAACTTTGTACAATTCTGGTTAGAGGACCTGTGGTATGGTTGGTGCTAACTAGTGGCCTTTACTATCAATTCTCAATTACTAGATCTGTAGGTTTATGCCTGGCAGTCTCTCACAAAGAACCATTCTCAGAAATATAGTCTGTGTAAGTATAGTATGGCCCCCTGAGTTGTGTGTTTATAAAAGTAGATTTCTAATTTCTAACCATTTTTGCATACCACTGGCCTAGGAAAGCAATGTGGTCTGTATGACTCATTTCATTCACTTTTTACTTTAAACCACCATATTGACTGGAGGTATTTATTATTCCTTTAGTGAGGAAGGATTTGCTTTCTGATTAAACAAGAATGCTTCTGAGTTGTATGTAGTAAACTTAATTGCCTCTGTGCCTAAGTTCATTGTCAGGTATGTAGCATTGGTAATGATTTTGTATGTAAATAGAAGCAGCATCTTTTATGAATATGAGCCCTGGAGTCAGACTGCCTGGCCCCATCATGCTGTAGCTATGTGACATCAGGAGAGTTATTTAACTTCTTATTCCTCAGTTTTCTATCTGTACCACAAAGATAATTAATTATATAGTCATAGGGTTGTGTGAAAAATTAAATAAGCTAATATAAATAAAGCTCTTAAGAAAGTGTCTGGAATGGTGTAAAAAATCATTAAACAAATGAAAGTTAGTAATTATTAGTAAATAAGCAAATATAGTTTATCCATAATAATTTTTAAGTTATTATTAAGAAGGTCTGGATCCTACCTTCTTTCAATATATCTTTTCCTTCTGTCTCTAACTTGCACTGTCTGCTTATTGGGCTTCATAATACTTTTGATGATGTCAACAGAAGCTTTCAGATCTCCTCTGCAGTTGCTCACCATCAGATTATTAAAGGGTAAGATTTTAATCCTCACAAAGAAAAGTTTCTGCATCAGCAGAATAAATAATTTATTTATTTATTATTTATAATTACTGTTTTATTGTCCTCAAGGTTATTTTTTGTTAGGCTCCATAGATAAAGAGTTAACAAAACCCAATACCCTTTTGAAAGTTAAACTCTGATTAACTTTGTAGCTCAGTTTTCCTAGAAAACTGAAAAACATAGAATATCAACTTTGTTATTAGTCAACATTACTTATAGAAAAAATGGTCTCTAGATTGCATCTAGACTGTATGAACTATAAATAGTTTTAGAAAGCCATAACATTAGACATGTCCTGATCATCATAATTAGGCATGCCACCAGTTACGTGCATTCTATAGCTCAGGTCTGGATCTGATCTAGAGAACTTCCTGACTCTGAAGGCATTTGAGTTCGCAGCAATTCCTAGTAGTCTTCTATTAATGGAAGGGATTTTATTATTTGACCTAAGATTAGAGATAGGCTTATTGGAGCACTCTATTAAACCTGGACCCCAAGAGAATTTTTTTTAAAGAAAACTTTCTTTTCCTTTTTTTTCTTTTAGATATTTACTTGTTATGTATATCTAATGGCTTCATTATCTCACACATCTAAATTTATAACATGAACTTTAGAGTAGTTTATAATGGCAAGAAAGTATAAATGGTCATATTAAGAGATTTAAAGCATAGCATGTTTCAAAGTTTTTAAAAATTATTTTGACAAACTTCAGATGAATTCAGTTACTTTTAATAAAGTTTTCTGTTCTCATAGTGAGTTCTCAAGATAAATCCAGAATGAAATATTTAAACACATTTTGTTCCATTTTACCACACAAAATAAATTTAAAATAATAAGTCTAGGACTAGGATTACTGACTTCGGCAAAATTACACTGAGTAGATCCAGTTTACTCTGAGTTACAAAAATACCATTTTAAAAGAAAGAAGTAGCAAAAAGTACCCTACTATTTAGAGAACAATGTAGCTTCATAGTAGGAAAAAAAATCAGACCCATTCATTCTTATAGTTCGTTTAATTCTATCACTTTACATATTCATCTAGCCTTAGAAAACTGCAAAACTATTTATTTTAGAAATAGAATTCAAATTACTAAATAGAATATTTCCATCTAGTATAAATCAGCTCAATACTTATGAACTCCATTATAATAAGCAAATTTGTTCAATATATAGATCAAATTCTATAGTTAATTAACCTCTTTCTAGTAAATTCTGAATAATAAAATTCAAATAGAGTTTAAATTATAATTTATATGAAATTTGATTTCTATTTTGATAAATTATTTCCTCATAGTAACATGCATTTTAATTGGAAGGGTAATGATTCTACGTAACCAAAATTTTTAGTTGTGAAATATTTCACTAGGATATATGAGCCACTACAACTTCTAAGTGAGAAGTACAAGGCTTAAGGTGAATCAATTAAGGGAAGGGATGAATACTTGGAAGTAAAAAGAACCAGAGATGAAGGCAGGTTGTTTAATTGTGGAACTGAAATAGGGAAAAACCACTAAACTCTTCCTGACCAAGAGACACTCCAGACAGAGCCAAGAGAATCGTTAAATTGCCTAAGGCTGTATGTGCTGTTGAGTCTGTCCTAGGATCTGGGCACAAGCAGCTATCAATGGAGAATCGGGATCAGAAAATATAACAAAAAGAGAAAGCTGGATAACTCCAGCTTAAATCATGACACAGCTCAGTTGGCTACTTGCCTAGAAATAGCATAGCAGAAGGTGAAAGTGACCGATGATTTTCAGTTAGGGGCATCAGTGTTGAAGTTGATGACACTGTGCTAACTGCATCCTTCAGACAGTTGCCTGGAGCACGCAGAAAAGTAGTCCTCAACTGGGGCAATGGCTAGAGGCTAAGAAGGCACATAGCATCATTGGGAAACAATGGATTTATTAATCGTTGTTGCTATAGGAGCACTTCCCAAATTAATGCAATTTAGGGAATTCTTGTTTGCACTTCCCAAATTAATGCAATAAAGGGATTGTTTAGGGAACAATAAAGGCATTGTTCAGCAAGGATAGTGGCAGGATTTAGATCAACAGTTCCCAAACTTTAATACTTATATGAATCAACCAGGGATCTTATTAAAATGCAGTCTTATTTAGTAGGTCTGGAGATTAGCATAATATTCTATATTTCTAACAAATGTCCAGGTAATTCCATCGTTACTGGTCCATGGAACACATTTTGAATAACAAGGATTTAGAGAATAAAAGCAATTTTTAGGGATACATAAAAGTAAAAACTTCTTCACCTTGGGTATATAATAATACGAAACAGAGGATGATACGCAAACTATATTGTGTTGAAATACAGCAAAACAAAATGTAGCCAAACAAAAATTTGGTGCGCCACAATTCTCATCACCACAACCTTCTTAGCAATTCCCTAGCCTGACGCCCAATTAAAGCAACACAGGCCTAGTATAAAAAAATCTGTGTATATTTCTCCGCAAGGTAAACTGTTATTGGATAATACATTTCCACATCAGAATTACTTTAATTAATACTAAATATTAATGTGATTTCACTAAATTTTATAATTTGCCATAAATACTATCTTTTAACTCCAGTCAGAAATATTATAAATAGACCTTAAGTAGCTTTGTGAGTTGTTAAGAATATAAATTACAACCTAATGTAAAAGACATTTCAAAGTGAAGGATCTTTTCTCCATTAACCTTCAGAGTAACTTACGCGTGACATGAGTTCAGTATGCGATGACTAGAGAAGAGACTAGAAGAAAGAAGGGAGCACATGGTAGAATTCCAGAGAACCCAGTTCAGCCAAATATGTGCTACATCAAGAGCTTAGTTTAGAGAAGAGTGAAGAAATATGATGACTCAAAGGTGGAAAAGTCAGGAGTCTGTGGCATCCACGTGTGAGTAAAATGACAGCCGCACCTCTACAGGTGATAGGTTGCTTCAGAATAAATTGCATAAAGTGAGACAGCACAAAGAACTAGAAAACAAAGAATGACCTAAAAGTTCTACTATTGTCACTGTGCAGAAAAGAGTTAATACATGCTTACGAAGACCTGCTTGCAAAGCTGGCCCTTGTCTGGCATTCAGGAATTTGGCTTCTGGGAAGAAAGTTTGTAAACATTCAAGGAGCTGACAAAAGTCACTCACTGTGCCTGAACTCTGTAAAAGCAGTGTAGTTCATGCGGAACACTGGGAGTTTGGAAAGTTCGTACAGGATAGGCAGAGGGTGCCTACATGCTTAGGCCATAATAAAAACTCTGGGAAATGAGTCTCTTAAGGGCTGCCTTGGTAAACAATATTTCACATGTCATCACAACTCATTACTGGGTAATGAAATTCACCCTCTGTGACTCTACTAGGGGAGAGCTCTTTAGAAGCTTATACCTTGTTTCCTTGGTACTTTGCCCCATACATCTTTTCCCCTTGCTGATTTTTCTTTGAATCCTTTTACTGTAAAAGATCACAGCCATAATTATATGTTAGGCACTATTATAAGTACTTCGTATAGATTATTTCATTTAAACCTCACACTGATAAAGGGAGGCCTCACACTCATGTACCTGTGTTAAAAGTGTCAATTTTGACAGTAAGTCTTGTTTGAGGGCCAAGAATTTTTATTTGCAACAAATATTCAAGTGTCTTTAATGTAGGTAGGCATTAGATTCACCTTTTCTATACTATCTCTTTTATATGCCACTAACTTTCAATTCTTAGCCTCATTGTCTTAATTCATGACCCAATCATGTATCTTTTATTTCTCTTTACGACTTCAATTCATCCCTATTGTTAAAATTCTGGAGTTTCCAATGAACAAGCTTTTTTACCTCCTTCAATTCTCTAGAATGTAACTGCTTTGGTAGCACACGGTCATACTATCTCCATTCATACCCAAACCAGTCAAGCTATATTACAATGGATAAGATAATATTCTCCATATATTCCTGCATTTTTAATTACTCTGGACTTTTAATTTAAAATATGGCTTATAGGTGACATTGATTATATCATAGTTATATTACATTTTGGTTCTGGAAAAGTCCTCTCTAATCATTCTGAACAGATTGACAACCAATTTCGAACAAAGATTTACTAAGTAAAATAAAGCTAAAATAAAGTACCCCCAAATAATAGTAACTTAATATGCTGATAGTTGATTTCTCCTTGTCACATCACAGTCAATAGACATGACATAGTCATGTCACATGTCATACTCAGTAGCATGCTAAGGGAGGGATATGATGCTGACCTGGTTCACATAGTCATTTTGGGACTCGGTACTCATCCATCTAGTTGTTCAACCATCTTCTAAGAGTCTCTTTTTATAAATGCAGTACATATATTATGTTTCTTTAATAATTCCCTAAAGCCATCCAACTCCAATTCTATTCCATATAAAGTATTAAGATTGCATTCTTCCGAAAAAGAAAGCACTGAACATAAACAAATTGGAACCACTTTAATAAAAAAATTCTTATAGAATAACTTCCCAACATGCAAATATGGTAAACATGCACATAAATGTATAAAATTATATTTCAAATTATGATAATATTCACCTTTAAGGGATAAAAGATACAAGCCTACAATCTATAGCTAAAAATCTTGTACACTTTGCAGGAAAGGAAAAATACTCCATTTCACCATATTACAAAGGCTAAAAAGAATTAACTTTATATAATATAATCACAGTTCTTAATGCTGCAAATATCCCAACTGTATAAATCCTACAAAACCAGTAAAGTCTGATGCACTAATATTAATGTTCAGATAGCACAGCAATACTTTAACTCACATGGTCCATTTAATGTGAACTATGATGGCTGGGTACAGAAGGCCAATTAAAGATGAAAAGTTAGGAGGTGTTTTTCCAGCCTCATGAATTAGAACAGACCTAGTACACTCTATTGTTGTTTGGTGCCTAAAGCTTATCTAAATCATCTAAACTACTGGAGATCTTGCAAAGTAAATGCAATTCTTCTGACTCAATTTATAGGAAACTATTCCTATAGGAGGTCTCAACATTTCCCACTTGACTTTTGTTTTTTTATAGTAGTTCTTTCAAAGAGCTTTTTCCTGGCTATGGTAGATAATCTAAAATCTATGAGAAACTGCATTTGGCAAGCTAAGCTACAGTTTTCTCATTAATCAGAAGAGGATTGATCATGATGAGATGGGATGATACCAAATACTATATCTGAATTCTCTTTCACCTGCTTATTCTTAACACCAGTTCTTGAAGGAGATATAAAGAGCAGATACTCTAGGCAAATGGACATATCTAACAGGATGTTAAAATACAAATACTTCTGCTTTGATTTCAATTGATGCAAAAAATGTGACACTCATCAAATATGAAAATGAGTGTGAGACAGATGCTCACATACAAAATTTACAAAGAAAACGTCAGTAGCAATAATTCTTGGACTCCTCAAGCAAATTAAAGATAATAAACTAGGTCAAAGTGTGGAGAAAGTGGATTTGTGAAAAGAGTTGTTGGCATGCTGGAAATCCCCACCCTCTCCCAAGGAGGAGGGGATAAGTGTGAGACGTGCTCCCTCATTTAAAGCCTTGTAATGGATATATCCATTGTAGCACTCTCGGATCTTAGAATGTCAACTTTCTAAAGCCTGAAGTTACAGAGAATGCTTCAGGGTCTTAAAGTGGCTCTTATTGAAACAATTAACTGGAAAATAACATTTCAAAGAAATAAGTCATAGAATAACCAAAGGGCCACCAAATGGATACAATAGATTTTAGTCTCTTACAGTATTGTGCAAAGTTTAACTCCTAATACTTTTAATTAATAATATTCTTGACCTTTACACATAATTGCACTTCTCTCAAGAGTTACTGTGAGAGTGTGGTAGAATGAATGCCCATAAAAGGAATATAAAAGATATGTGTCTTCTAAACCATAGCTTAGCAGAAGAGATAAGGACTTGAGCAGAATAAGTGTAGCTGTGTTGAGACTGGCCAGAGACTTCCAGGCCCAAGATGATGAGCCATACTGGGAAGAGATAAAGCAAGGGTAGTGCCATTTTAACTCCAAGTGTATCTCCTGGAAAAGATAAGAAATGCCAATAGCTTCTTCATGGTGTTGACTAACAGAGAAGAATTAGGAGCTAAAGGAAGAGCAGTAGAATAAGAAATGGATCATACTGCATATCCCATGAAAGATTGAATGATAGAGCTGGATAAGTCCTCAGTGATAGAAATCTTAAAGTTGCACACACACACACAAACAAGCAACCAAAAGAAAAAAATTGAGCCTTACACATCTGCAAGGCCTAGAAAATTTGAAGTCAGCTTATGACATCACCAGACATTTCTCGGGAAGATACTTCTCTGTCTTATGTCATTTTCTCTCTTCTCTCCACCTATTTTCATTTGTTGAAGACAGGGAGTGAGAGAAGAAGTGAAGTAGGAAGAGATATGTTTTTAGTCTATTCAGGCTGCTATAACAAAATACCATAAACTGGGCAGCTTATAAACAATAGAAAATTATTTCTTACAAGTCTGGAAGCTGGAAAGTCCAAGATCTAAGTGCTGACAAGGTCCATATTTTGTGACAGCCTACTTCCTGGTTCATAGACAGCACCTTCTATGTCCTCACAGGGTAGAAGGAATAAAGGTTTTTCTTTACTTCCTCCACAAATAGACAAATAGGAACATGAAAAAATAAAATCTGGGCATCTACTAAACTTTAGTTTCTCATCTACTAGGTCTTAGCTAAAGAAAAAAGAAGCTGTGAGCATCTGACTTCCTGTAGAGAGGGAAGAAGTAATAATCTTCACTGAAGATTAAAATATTGAATACTATATGGACTTAAACTTTTACTTAATGAATTAACACTCTATTTGTGACTTAAAGGAACCAAAGCCATAGATTGCTGTTACCAGAGAAGAACAAGAAATAACTTGAGCCTTCCAGGATTTCATCAAGGGTCAGGGAAAGAACACTGCCCCTCTGGATAAATTCTCATGACATAGAAGATGAAAATAAAATTATGCTTTGATTATATAAATCACTTATGTTAAACATCCAAAAAAAAAAAAACAGTACTTATGATTCAAAATAAATTGACACCAAATGACTTTGGGGTCCCCCAGCTTTGACAAGTGAGCTAAACCACTTGCAAATCAGGGGTCATCTTCTTGCTGATAATAGGCCAAAGCAGCAAGTAAGTCCTAAGGCCACAATGTTCTTTGATTATCAATTTCCTTCTTATTAATGGAGATAAAACATCAAGGAGAAAAAAACAGTTTCTATTTTAAAAAGCATAAAACATCTGACTTAAGCTTTTCAAATCCAATCATTCCTGGAGCAAGTAGGAAATGTCCACAATGCCTATATTCCCAGGAAATATCTACAAGATGGTCTTATTGAAACAATTAACTGGAAAATAACATTCCAAAGAAATAAGTCATAGAACAACCAAAGGGCCACCAAATGGATACAATAGATTTTAGTCTCTTACAGTATTGTACAAAGTTTAACTCCTAATACTTTTAATTAATAATATTCTTGACCTTTACACATAATTGCACTTCTCTCAAGAGTACTGTGAGAGTGTGGTAGAATGAATGCCCATAAAAGGTATATAAAAAATATGTGTCTTCTAAACCATAGCTTAGCAGAAGAGATAAGGATTGGAACAGAAACCATGTGTCAGCTTTCTTCATTTTACTAAATGGAATAAACAGCAAAAAATTAGGTTTCACTTATTATAATCAGGTTCAAGGCACAAGTTCAAAAGGGCTCAAAAACTAAAATTAAAAATGAACATATTGATCTTTACCACATACAACTTTCCTCCAAAGACTTCTATCTTCACCATATATATAAATGTAAATTCTTACTTCAGGAATAAGCTACCAGTTTAATTCCTTTATTTTCTAACACGTGACCCAACTTTCATAAAGCAAGAGGCTTAGGAAACCATAGATTTGAACCCAAAGTCTCCATGGCTGTGGATAATGTCCCAAAATTCTTGCAGCTCTGAGCTCATTTCTCCTAATCATTCTGAACATAGACAGCCAACTCCAAGCAAACACAGATTCACTAAGTTAACTAAAGCATGTAAAAAGAACAGATAATTCTACTGTAATTATGGTGATTGTACATGTTTCTTACAACCAGAAATTCACTGTGACAAAATGTCAAATGAGTTTGTAGTTCTCCCCATCCACCCACCAAAATTAGGAAGTTTATATCTTGATAGTAGACATTATGCTAGCAAATATAAGAAAAAATTCAATGTGTAGTAGATGATCACAAGCAACTCAGTGCTTGAGATTAAAGAAAACAGGATCATGGCCACTGAGGAATTCCATAGCAATAGAAAATACCATTGTTAACTGTGTTGCTGTCACTCTTCAGGCTGATAAGATAATGTCATCTCATTGTTTCTAGGCTCACAAATAGCAGGTAAGGATTTCTGGTCTACAAATCTCTTCTTTACCCACCCAACTCTTTAGAATTAGACCCATAAGGAGCCTTGGTTTTGACTTAAGACAGTAGTACTTAGCCCAGGCTGTACATTAGAATCACCTGAGGAACTTTTAAACCTAAATATTCTCCACACAATATCCTTAGGGTTGTTGATTTAATTGTTTTGGGTAGAGTTCAAGTAAGGGTTGTTTGTTTGTTTGTTTGTTTGTTTTTTAAAGACTTGAGATGGGGCTGATTTTGGCATATAGAGTACTTAGGTAGGAAGGTAAAATTTTATCTGGTGCCATGTATGTTAGAGTATATAGAAGATAACGTTCATAGACACATTCTGGATGTATGGAGGAGAAAGGCACAAAAAGATAACATAGAAAGCTGCTCACTGCAATGTTTTTCCTAGAACCAATTCTGATTCATTATTATGGCTTAAGGAGAGTGCAAAAGCCTAATGAAAAGTAGGTGGACTTAGAAAAGTGTGGTACATGATGAATTTTAGAAACTTGTCCCGAAACCCTATTTATCATGGTTCACAAGCATTGTCTTTACCATAGTTCTTAGCTCAGCAGGTATTTTCTCTACTTCAGATGGAGAAATTTTCACAGAGACAATAAGTAACTTCACAAAGGTCACCCAGCATTCTCTGTCACTCCAACTGGGAAAAATAATAAGTTAAATTTAAATAGTGCCTGTTTTCAAAGAGAACTAACACATATTTTCATGTGCAGGAAGGTGACAAGAATCACTACCCTTTCCTAGGTTGATGTTGTCTCTTAGGCACACAGATTTAACAAAATGCAAAAAAGTTTATGGCAGATCTCACTTGTACGTCTCCATTTCAAAAGTTATGGCACTAGTAAATAAGATTCAAAACCTTTCAGAGTGCTATAAGTGTTTGTGGAATAACAACTTATTTTTAAAATGTAGCCAAACTAACTGCTCCCACAACAAAAGGAAAATAACACTGGCTGTCTAAAATAATACAACCAGGTTTGTTCAAAAAACAGGACCATTAGAGTGAAAAGTTTTAAAACAAAAGCAAACCTTTACTCCTCTGTAACTTATTTTATTGAGATGTCAGTAAAATATAGTGTGTTCTTTGTAATTTGCCAGCAGGAATTCTTCGCTTATTAGAGCATATCAGTGTTGTCTGAGCACTTAAAGCAATCAGATATGTTTTACAGCATTACACCAATGCCAGGAGATTATGATGGAAACATGTTACAAATTAAAGAGCTCTGATATAAACATTTCATTTAGTTTTCTTTTTTTAACAAGTTTGGTTTTAAAGTTAAATTATTTAGCAATCCAGTGGAAAATAAGCAAAAATATAAGATCATGTTACCTCTAGATAATGTTGTTAACAGCCAAGACTAATGTCTGGGACCTACAGATTATGGCCCGAAGGTGAGCTGCGGAGTCCATCTGCTCCTCCCTATTTGATTTCTTGAAGGGATGCTAACTGCTAATTAACCGTGAAAAGTTGTGCTGTGAACCTTTCACCTGACATTCTTCTGAAAGAGTAAAAGTTCTTAAGGAGCACTCAGAGTAATGTGTACATAATCAATTGCCAATTCAGCAGTGACCTGCTGTCCTGCAGAACAGAGCATCAAGCTGTGATTGTTCAGCTCTTGGGGGAAAAACTTTCTTTTTTTTACTTTTTACTGGCTGATATACACAAACACATCTACTGGTCTGTTTTGAGTGATTCGTTTGCTTTTCTAATAGGTTTTAGCTCATTAGATGATCTGACCGAGAAGGACCCATGCAGACAGTGCCGGAGGTGTTCCATCTTATGATGCAGATCCCAGCCTCCAGAGTTAAAATTTCTTGCTGCTTCTTTTGGCTTCACAAATTAAAAAACTGATTCTCGGCTTTGGCTGCACATTGGAATCACCTGGGGAGCTTTAAAAAAATGTTGATGTTTGAGACCCACCAACAGAATTCTGATTTAATTGGTCTGGGCATTGCTTGGGCATTGGGGAGTTTGAAAACTTCCCCCAGCTGATTCTAAACTGCAGCCAAAATTGAGAACTACTGACTTAGAAGGTGTTCCTAATTAGATCTGATTATCGCTTCCTAAAACTTTGTCAAGACTAGTTCCTCAGGCCCTAGTTGCCTTCAGTAACCACAAGAAGCCAATGGCTCTAAGCCTTCTGGGAAACTCCCAGTAGATCATCAGCAAAATCACCTGAGTCCTTAACAACTCTGAGGGCTCCCTCACCATCTTGCTCCGAAACCTGACTCCCATAGGAAGATCCACTTTTCCTTGCAGTTTGCTCAAATGGGGCTATTCTCTCTCCCACACCCCAAGTAACACTGATATAAAAGAGGAGTGGAGTAACTCTTTGGTCTTCATTGCCATCCCTGAAAACCTCTGAATCCTTTCAAAATACCTCTTTGTTTCAGACATCTGCAGGCTTAGGACACTCCCTCTCTTTCTTGAAGAATTAGTCACTGATTTCATTACTATCTTCACCGCAACTCCTAAAATACTTCTTGAAGATTTCAGCATCTTCTTAGTTCCTTTACCTCTTTACCTACAAATACATTGTCTGATGCCTCACTCACACCATATGCTCCCATGATCATTCATTGGAACAGTAGTTTTCAAAATTTAGTGAGCAGTATAACCACCTTGTTAAAAATATAGATTTCTGGGTCTGGCCCCAAAGCTTAGAATTCAGCAGGTCTGGAGTAGAGCCTAACAATGTGCATTCCTTAACAAGTTTCCAGGTGATTTCAATGCCACTGGTTCAGTGACTATACTTTGAGAGTCGTTGAATTAGACTCTAGTAAGTACAATTTGTTATTGCCAATAACTATACTCAATCCACAGTCTCAGTGTCTAACTTCCCACTCTCCACAACTGGGATGTTATTGGAATGTCTTTACTCCAACAATTTTTTGCCTCACTAGGACCTCTAATCTAATGATGTCTTTTCTTCTTCCTCTGTTATCTCCCTCATTTTTTTTTGTCATTATCCAATTTCCATTTCACATGGTCCTTCATTATCCTTTCTCTGATAAAAATCTAAATCCCAACTTCCTTCCTATCATCTAATTTCCTTGCTTTCTAATTTACAGGAAAAGTAAGAGTCACCAAAGATAACTTCCCCATCCTTCCACCATCTTGTCGAGGTCAGCAATGATCTCCACATTGTGAAATCCAAATGTTAGTACCTATTTTTCTTATGGCTCCACCTCCTCATCACGTCTTCCTTCCTGAAATACATTTTTCATCTGGCCTCCAGAACACCTGTCTCTCTCTCTTTCTGCCCCTCTGTGGGCTCCTTACTTCCTCACTGGCAGCAACTCCTCACTATCTTTTTGAATTCTCCTCATCTTGTTCAGACTTCTTCTCTTGTGTATCTACAAACACTCATCATGTGATTTTATCCAGTCCCATGGCTTTAAGTATGATCTTTTCCCTGGGCCCTAGGCTCTGTTTTCAACTGCTAACTTGACATCTGCACTTAAATATCTAACATAAATTTTATGTTTAACATACTCTAAAGTCTTGACCTAATTCTAACCCAAAACATGCTCTTTCCCCAATATTATTAATCTAGTCTCTTGCCTATGCTATTGGGATTCTTCTTAGCATGCTCCACTTCCACTATCACCCTACTACAGTCAACTAGAATGATATTTTTAAAATGTACATAAAAACATATCACTGCTCTTCCCAAAATCTTCCAGTGACTTCCATACCATTCAGAATCAAAATCAGCATCTGGCATGATTTACCCCCCTCCTGTGCTTTCCTAATACTAATACTCAGTTCCCTCTTAGACGTTTTTCCTGTCACTCTCACTCTCAGTCATGACTTTCCAAACATACCAATCTTCCTACCCCAAGCAAACTGCTACTTCTCAATCTTTGCATTGATTTTATTCCCTCTACCTACAACATTCTTTCCCCAAACATCATCCTGGATCTCTCCCTCTTTTCATTCAGGTCAAAATGCCACATAATCAGAGAGGTCCACCTCAACTATACTATCTAAATTAGAATCCCAAGACCCCCATTTCTACTCTTTAACTTCACCTTAGGTCTCACCACTCTTAAACTCTTTACCCTGCTTTATATTGTCTTGATAACGCTAGTACCATATTTATTTATTGACTTCCCAATCTCTCCCCAATTTAACTTAATATAAGCTCCATGACAGCAGGACATTTTTTCATTCACTGACCTCTATCCTCAGAGCCAAAACCAGTGCCTGTATTATAATATGTTCTCAATAATACTGGATGTCAGATGAATAAATATCTTTTAATTTTCTCATTTATAAAGTGGGAAATAATACTTGCTTGGTAAGAAGATTAAATACATTTATGTATGCAAAACATTTAGCACCAATACTGGCACATAATAAGCTCTTAAAAAAGAGTAAAAAGAAAAATATGGCCAATAATGACTAATTATTCCAATTTGTGACAAAAATGACTGATGTTTTTAATTATTCATTTTAAAGTATGAATAACAAATTATCCTATGAAATTTGATGTGATTTCAGTTTCCAGTTGAATTCCTGCTGTGTGCTTCAGTGTCCTATCTCTGGGTTAATAATTCACCCTCAAGAGTATCACAGAAATTATTTACAAAGGTAAAGTCATGGAGTAGATCTATATTGTAATTCTTAAAAAGAAAATTTTAGTTACTTCTCACCTTATGACTTTTTCCCAATGAGTATTTACATTTTTTAAAGTAAATGTGCAAAGGAAACTAACAGAAAAGCTTAAATTATGAGTTTAATTCTCTCATTTAAAATAGCAAATATTTAGCATACTCTTGGTTCCTTAAAATTATAAAGCATAATATAAGAGGCATTATACATTGCAAATTATTTAAATGTTATCTCTAAAAATCAAAGAATCAAGACTCAAATTTAAGGAGTTTAAGAAAAGTCTTTCCTTTCTACAGATTGAATATCTCTTATCTGAAATATGTAGGACCAGAAGTGTTTAGTATTTTGGATTTTTTCATCTTTTGGAATACTTGGATATACATAATGAGATATCTTGGGGATAAAACCAAAATTTAAACATGAAATTCATTTATGTTTCATATGCACCTTATACACATAGCCAGAAGGTAATTTTATACAATACTTTTAATAACTTTGCTCCTGAAACAAAGTTTGTGTTAAGTACTTATGTGTGGAATTTTCCACTTATGGCATTGGTACTCAAAAATTTTGGATTTGGGAACATTTCAAATTTTGGATTTTGGGGTTAGGGATGCTCAACCTATATTAACACTAGCAAGATAAAATATTTTGTAGATAAATTTCACATTATTTTCCACATGTATATAAAATGAAATATTAAAGATTCTTGTTCTCATAGCCATAGAAAGGTCTTATTTTGTATGAGTTTGTATAATCAATTAATTCAATTCAAAGCTGAGAGAGTATGTTGAAAATATATCTTTTAATCTGATGAAAGTTTCATATCCTCTCCAGAAATAAGTATAAACACAAAGTTTTGCACAGAACTTAGGAAGTTCTCTAAATGGAAAACTTCCATAAATGGAGGCTCAATGGGGCCTCCTCTAGAGGACTATGGAACCTAGATTAAACATGTGGTTAAAGAGAAAGAAGACATACAAGCATCTCTATAAAATACCAGTGGATATTCTTTCCATTACACTATTCTGATACAGTTTTTCTAGGATCACATAAAACTTTAGCTGTAGAACCATAATCTGAACTCATTTCCCCTTGCTTTCTTTTACATTACCTGAGTTACACAACAGCACCAAATTTTTCTAGCCGGTACAATTTTTAGACATAAATCATAAACTAAAACAGATGTACATTTCCATTAAGATGAACCATAAATGAAAGTTTGTCACTATGTACATTGCAATAAGGATGCACAGAAAAAGCTCCTGAACTTGTAAAAAATTCATTGTCCAAGTGATTAAAGATTAAAGATTCATAATATAACATAATTTTCTATTATTCTCATAAAGTAGAATGAATTGGAACTCACAATGTGTCCAATTATGCATCCTTACTCTTGAAAGAGTATTAAAAGCATACTGATTAGATAACCATGGGTCACATGTTTTTAGATGTGTCTCTACTATCCCCCAAATCCCCAAAACAAATATAAATCAGGAAGACATTAACAATACATTTAATGCCATTAAGTTCACTGCAAAACTTCAGCAGCAGCTCAACAATAAGTTTTGTTTTGTTTTATCTTTTAAACAGTCCTAGAGCTACTCATTTTTACTCTAAGGGTCATTATAGCCTTTTAAAAAATTATTCAGCAAAGCACATAGTATTCACACCTTTAAGCTCCTTTTCCTTTGAACAACCTCTTACATGTTTCATAAACACTATATTTAGAGCCAACTAATCCTCAGGGAATAAATATTTAGGCCTTCAAGAAAAATGAGATTACGTAGCCAGGCTAGGTAACTTTCACCTATTAAAATGAACTCTAACGTTTTCTTTTAAATTTTTGATAAAGCAAGAAGCAATCTGGATTTTGAACTTCTTTCATTCATCTCATTGAACACGGATGATTCCATGCCAAATAGTAACAGCACTTGGAACATAACAATTTACATTTCTCTTCATCCCTGGAACTACATGTTGCTGGAATGGCAGCTATGTGTTTTTTAATAATTTTAATGTATTCATCATATTGTGCTTTCAGATATAAATCATAAACTAAAATAGATCTACATTTCCATTATGATGAAGCATAAATTAAAGTTTATCACTATGTACATTGCAATAAAGATGCGCTTTAAAAAACTCCTTGGCCGGGCGTGGTGGCTCACGCCTGTAATCCTGCTCTCTGGGAGGCCGAGGCGGGCGGATTGTTTGAGCTCAGGAGTTCGAAACCAGCCTGAGCAAGAGCGAGACCCCGTCTCTACCAAAAATAGAAAGAAATTAATTGGACAACTAAAAATACATAGAAAAAATTAGCTGGGCATGGTGGCACATGCCTGTAGTCCCAGCTACTTGGGAGGCTGAGGCAGGAGGATCGCTTGAGCCCAGGAGTTTGAGGTTGCTGTGAGCTGGCTGACACCACAGCACTCTAGCCCGGGCAACAGAGTGAGAATCTGTCTAAAAAAAAAAAAAAAAAAAAAAACTCCTGAACTTGGAAAATATTCATTGTCCAAGAGATTAAAGACTATTCATAACACTTTATAATACAAAACAATTTAAGCAACTGATACAATGTTGAAGGATTATTCTTCTCGATATACAGAAAATTCATTCTAATCTATGAAAAAAATACCAAAACATCAATTAAAAAAATAAAAGCCAAGACTATAAATAGACTATCTCTTCCTCCACATGTACAAAAGAATAAATCTTCAATGTTAAGAATTTAGAAAATACATATATTTGCAGAGAAAAAAATTAATAAATTATAATTTAAGAACTACCGAAAAGTATTGTGATGTATTTCCTAAAATTCATTTTGTATGTATTTATTTAATTAATTGCAGAATTGAAATGGTATTGTATTTACAATTTTATTTCCATTTTCTATTCATATTATGATCATTTTCTCATTTCACTAAACATTTCTTGAAAACATCCTATAGACATACTAAAATAAAATAATCCTGTAGAGAATATTTAAGAAGTATTATAAGGCAATATTCAAATGGCTTTCTATCAGACATATATCTTAGACCATAAGGGATTCCCTGTAGGGAGCAGGGACAAAGACTTTACCCTCTAAAACACTTACCCAGTCTTTATAGAATCTTGTCAATTTATAACTATTCTTCTCAACTTTTGTCCTAGATTTAATTTTTTCTGAGCAAATGTCACACTATGTATGCTGAATTCTGTTATTTAAAAGTACTGTCTTTGGAGAATTCCCTCTTTGTTATTCCCAAAAATAAGTATTTCATAAATCAAATATAGACAGTGAATTACCGAGGTTTTCTTAATTAGATAATAAAAAAAAAGTCCTGTACAGATAAGTTCTCACTTAACATCTCAATAGGTTGTTTCTTAGAAACTGTGACTTTAAGAGTGATGTGCCATACAATGAAACCAGTTTTAGCATAGGATAACTGATATAAACAAAGATATGCATGACAGGTCAGATACCAGCAAGCCCCAGGTAATCTATTGACGCTCCCCTCCCCTTACTTTTCTCTCCAACCTAATCTACATCTTCAGTTTCTTACAGAAACTACATTTGTTCCTTCCTCACAGTTTTACTTGGGAATTTTATGGATCATTTGCTCTACTCCATTCTAGAGAAGAACCAGAACTTCAAGATTTGTTGTGAGGTTCACTTCCTCCATTAACCCTTCCCTGAACACAGAGCTTTTATAGTACTTGTCATACGTTTTTGTGCTTGCTTGTATTCAAATGATCATTTTTTTTAGACTCTAATTGTCTGATGTACATAAATTCTACCTCTCTTACAAAATTGTAAACTACTGGAAGGCAATTATAAAATACCCCATGTGCAAAACACTGAGATGTAGTCTAGGAAGAACTTAATACATACTTCTTTATCGGAATATTTCTTCCTAAACCATCAGTGCGAGCTATTGCTGCGAATGCTACTACAGCTGTGAAATGTGACATTATTGATGTGACAAGATGTAGAAATGGAAAGATTTTGAAATAGTTTTATTGACTGAAATGTAAACAGTGTAAACAGTCAAAATGCTTGCAATAAAATTTCTTCATGTCCCTACACTTCAAAGGAGAAGTCACATAAATAAAATAACTAACAGTCAAATCAGTAGTAAGAGTTTCATACTTTTGTGTAAGTTCATCACAGAAATTGGATAATTCTTGTCATACCCAACTAAATCAAAGTTGAGGGGCTTGGGGGGGAAAAGCACTCAGGATATATAACATTGCTCTAGAAATGTAATTCTCTGCAAGTCCAGCTGCTGAAATTACCTGTTGTAAGCTGAGACTAGTTTTATCTATTGCTGTGAGGTAACTTGCTGCAATTCTAGGACTGATTTTGCCACTGCCATTGCCCACCAACTGGAGCTTGCCAGCTCCTCAACACTCTGCTAATACCAATGAACTACCTCTCAAGACCACACTTAACATTCCTCTTTTTTGTAAAACCCCCAACCTTTTTTTTGTTCTCCACACATACCAAAGACTACCCGCTCTGCATGTCTGCCCTGAATTGCAATTCTTTCTTCCCAAATAAAATATTAACTTCACAGATTCATCTCTACATTTTTATTTTAATTTTGACACTTTTGTAAAATTCAGGATATTATGGAGGTACAAAAATATTTTGGTTACACGAAATGAGTTTGGGAATGACTGATTTTGACACTTTTAATAGCCATCCTCATGGTATAACAGTAAACGATATATATTTAAAAATTAAAATACAAAAATACTTACCAAAATCATATAGGATTTAACATTAACAAGGTAAAAAGAACAGACTCCAAACAATAGGTGTTGAATAATGCCATAAAAATATGCCTAGTTCTTAGCAAATCTCCAAATCTGTGATTATTAAATAATAATACTCAATCATGTTTCCAACCATTCATTTATTTCCTGAGCATATCCCACATCACAATTTTTCTGTTCCAATTTTGACATTATTTTCTCTATTAGTTAATGAAAAATATTCAAGAAATAGCCAAGCTGGCTTCATTTTAAGAGAATAAGAGCCACAAAAACATTGATTCTCAATGCCAATTAGACATACTCGGCTAGAATCACTAGCCGAGTGATTCTCTTTAGGTACTAGTGTCATAGCGAACCTAACTCAAATTCTTTCACTAAAAATACTAAGCATTTTCTGCATCACAAATGGTCGAAACCATGAATCTTAAAATTGTAAATGTCTAGAATCCACAGTATTCACTATATTGTTATACAGAGAAGGCTACTATCATTATAAAAGATCCAACTATTTTAAATACAAATCCTTTGCCTACGAGCAAGTAAAAATGCTCTCTAAAGCTTTGTTTTCCAAGAGATTGCAAGGAAAATGAAAAAGTGAAACTTTATAGTAAGCACTGGGGGGGGGGAGGGAGTGGTATTTAATTTATTCATTGTCCTACCATCTGATGATTCAAAACTTTCAAAACTGTGACTGGGCAAAGAAGAAGAGATAAGACCAGATGAGGAAGAGGAGACAGGCCTGATGAGGAAGAGTAGATGAGACCAGAGGAGACCAGACAAGGAAGAGGAGACCAGACCAGACCGAGACCAGAATGGAAGAGGAGACCAGACCAGACTGAGACCAGAATGGAAGAGGAGACCTGATCGGACGAGGAAAAGAATACTAAATTCTTAATATGCAATACCTCATTCAGACCTCATGAACCATCCTAAACAATAGGTATTGTTCTTTACCTTATTTAATGATGAGGAAACTAAGGCTTAGAGAAGTTATATAATCTGCCCAGGTTAACACCTTAACTCATGAAACAGAATCAAAACCAGGCCTGACTCCAGAGTCTGCTCTTAGTCATTATGCAAGTCAGATACTTTCTTTCTGCTTACATGGTTGTTCCCATAGCTTCCTCCAAAGGTGTCCTCAGGCCCCCCCTGGGGCTGAGCCACAGCTCCTTTCCTGTGGATTTCCAACCCCAGATTTTATTTTTACTGTGGATGGGGAGAGGCGCACAGTTCTGGGGTAGAGGACAGAAATTGGGCTTCTTGTGCTGTTCCTTTCCTGGACACAAGAGGGTAAACTCTCAGCAGGCATCTCTTGCGCTAGGTCTCACTTGCCCCATCAGTAACATGGGAAGAATAATCCTACTTCTGGTGCCTGCCAAAATTACTCTTTTTTGAGATCATATATGGAATAAATCTGCATAAAGGATTAGCACTTATTAAACTATGTATAGATCTAGCCCCCAACCAAAGTTCCAGACTTATTTCCCAAAAGTTCCCAGCAAACCTGGAAAACCTCCAAAGGATCCTTATCTCTCTGCCTTTGTTCATGCCTTTCCACATATCCGAAAGGCCTCCTCATCCTCATCCACCATAATCCTACCTATCCAAAAGGCCTAGTTCATAGACTTCCTCCTAGAAGATGTTTGTGGACAGCTGTCCTTGAAGTGATACATTTCTCCTATCTAATCTTTTGCTGTAAGCACTTAAGACAGACATCACTTCTAGCTTTGCCATATAATTACTGATGTAAAGGATACCTCCTCTGTGGAGGACATGTGTTGGTTTTTGCTTGCCTAATATCTTCTACCTCTTTTAGTAACAACAACTTGATTTTCCTCTGGTGAACAAACTTGTCTCACTTTTAATCCATGTGATTTGGATGGGGTCAACCCCACTTCCAAATCCAGAGGTAGGCATGTGACGTAGGCCTATTCAGAGTTACCATAATGGGTTCAGCAAAGGGCAGGTGACTCAATTAAAAGCACTGAGAATTATTCCTAAGACTTTTGCTAGAACCATTAGCATAAAAACCTCTATATTTGCTACAATTGTATGTAAACGTGGAGCTGTGAGGGGCTTTCACATGGAAAAAAAAATTCCTGAGGATGAAACCACCCAAGAGTAGGTTATAGAAAGATACCTAATCTGGAGGATAACATTGTTGGAAACCCTTGGATATTAGATTCAGCTATTCCTGAAACTATTAATAAAAGTAACCTGCCTAGAACAAATAAGTTCTGTCCCCTGCCCACATTCTTTTTTTCCTTTTAAGCTAGTTTATGTTGGGTTTCTATGATGTAGAATTGAAAGATAGGAACACAGCCTCAATTTGTTTATGAACAAACTTTAAGGGGCCAAAGGTCTGACCTTTTTAACTTTACATCTCTTAGCAGAGTACCTGGTAAGACAGAGAGTCCTCAAGGTTTGATGATTGATTCATTCACTCTCATTTTCTCTGAGCACCTACAATGGGCTGAGCTAAGCACTGGAACCACAGGGAATAATTAGACATAGTCCTTGTCCTCGAGGAGTTCTGAATTTAGTATAAGGAGGAGGTATGAAAATGAACACTTTATAATATAACTTGGGCTATAATAAAAATCTGAGCAAATTTTTGGGGGATTCCAGAGGGTTGAAGGTTTGGGGAGATGGGACATGGGAAAACTTCTCAGAGAAGGTGACATCTGAATCGAGTTCTTAAAGAACAAACAGAAGTTCGTAGGCAGAGGAGTGGGCATGGGGAAAAGGTGTCCCAGGGATGAGGTATTCTAGATGGAGAGAAAAAGGTTATATATTAATAATTATAAAATTAATAATAATAAAAAACTTTCAAAACCTACTGGCCTATTTCTAAAAGTCAAAGGTGTTTACACTATCTCACACTCATGTTTTAATATGCATAGTTCTAACTTTGCTTTCCTCCTCAATCCCCAACCCACGCCCATGGAAAAGCTCCTTTCCTTTCAATTGGTACCAGCTCCTTGAGAGCAAGTTCTTCAGTTTCTTTATTCAAGTCTACCATTCTATGCTTTAAGAGCAACATAGGCTTGCGAAATACTAACTGGAAAAAAATATCTATTTAAATTGTTTATGGTAGACTTAAAAAGTGGGAAACTTTGTAGAAGTTACTGAAGAAACTATGTTGTCCAAGTTAAATATAACTTAAAATACTAATAATATTTGCTACATACAGAGATTTTTCTGTTTTGTTCATTCATGCATCTTCAGTGCCTGGCACATCATAAGCACTCAAATATATGCTGAATGAATGAGTGAATAACTTGTTATAATTAACGTGGTGTACCCTAACACTGTGATTTATACTGAAAACACCATGTACTCTAAGTGTTTATTTAATTAAAATTCCATTAAGTAAAAATCTTTACACCTTTTCTTAACCTCAATGAACTTACTATTATTCATGGTAACAGGATATAGAAATAATTTTGTCATCTTAAATTTATAAAAAATACCTTTCAAATTTTTTAAATTTTCCCCCATTCATTCTTTAGTGCAGAGTGGCTGATTTACAGTAAAAAACTCAAAAGTCAGTTGTAAATACTCCACTGGAGAAATATGCAACCTGGAAAAGTAAAGATGATTCAGCTAATCACCATCAGATGAAATATTTTTTAAATCTTTTAATCCAATTCTATTGAAGTTATATAGGACAACTTTTATCTGTCTTATGATGTACCAACTACCAGAGGATGTGAAAAAAATGTATTCCAAGTGGGGCATGGTAGCTCTCACCTGTAATCCCAGATACTGGGGAGGCTGAGGCAGAAGGATCTCATGAGACCAGGAGTTCAAGACCAGCCTGGGCAACACAGCAAGGCCCTCATCTCTAAAAAAAAAATTGTTTTTAGTTGCTGGGCATGGTGGTACATGCCTGTAGTCTCAGATACTTTTCAGCAGGGCTCCCCAACCTATGGTGAGTTGTATAATGATTTCATTATATATTACAATGTAATAATAATAGAAATAAAGTACCTAATAAATGTAATGGGTTTGAATCATCCAAAACATCCCCCCTCTCCCTGGTCTATGGAAAAATTATCTTCCATGAAAACGATCCCTGGTGCCAAAAGGTTGGGGACTGCTGCTCTAGAGGCTGAGGTGGGAGGATCGCTTGAGCTCAGGAGTTTGAGGCTGCAGTGAGCTATAATCATGCCCCTGCAATCCAACCTGGGCAACATAGCAAGACCCTGTCTTTAAAAAAATAATATAAATAAAAATAAATGTGTTCTTGCACTGGAGAATTCACAGAAGATATGTTTGCACAAAGCAGTTAGAAAACAAGACAAAGCAGCATAGACTTATGAAATTGTGAGCTAAAAATTGTAAAACTAAGATTTAGTCTTTGGACTTTGCTGACCTAAAGGAAGAAACTGAGGCAAAATTTAAAAAAATGTAGAGAGTTTATCTGGGCCAAATTTGAGGACTGCAGTCTAAAAGACACAAACTCAAGTTGTCCTGAATGTAGGCTCTGATTAGCAACAGTTACAAGTGTATTTTTTAAAGGAAAAAAGAAGGGGCAATTCTTAAGTTGAACATAAGTTCTTGATTGGCTATACATTCTTCTCTGTATCACAAATTCCAGAAACATGAGGATAAAGGGTGAGGCTCACGTTTTGTAACTTGTGATAGCATTTTATATAATTTATCAGCAAGTCTGAAAACTATAGGGAAGGAAAGAATAAAATGCCTTTAAACAATTGCTCCTGGTCGTGGGTGGGGGTGGTTAGATTCTCATAAGGAGTGCACAACCTAGATTTCTCGCATGTACAATTTACAGGATGGTTCACACTCCTATGAGAATCTAACGTCTCCACTGATCTGACAGGAGGTGGAGCTTAGGTGGTGATTCCAGCAATGGGGAGTGGCCGTAAATACAGATGAAGCTTTGCTTGCTCACCCGCTGCTCACCTCCTGCTTTGGGGCCTGGTTCCTAACAGGCCATGGTCAGACTGATACTAGTCTACCACCCAGGGATTAGGAACCACAGTCTTAAGGGGTAGGGGTAATTTTGGGTCTAAATGCAATGGAAATCAATTAGTTTTAAACAAATGAGTATGTTATTTGATTTATATTTTTTAAAAATAATAAACTGCCACTTAACATGTACTTAACTATTGCTAGACAGTTTGCTAAATGCTTTACAAATGTTATTTAATCATTAATCAACCCTGTAAAGTCAACTTTATTATTCCCATTTTTCAGAATAGAAAACTGAGGCAGAGGGGAATTATGGGACTTGTTCAAATCAGAAAGCAGGTTAAGTGTTGAGGGAAGTTTCCTACGTTGTTCATTCCAAACCTGGGGTCACAATTGTCCTACACTTTCCAATGGTGTTGGGATCCCCAGGACACGCACAATACAGTTGAATAGGGCAAGTAGGAGGCAGGGGCATTTTCACACAGATCACAAAAGAGAAATCAGGTGTGAAGCAAGAATAAAAATATTTCTTGAAGCTAAAACTATGAGATATTTTAGTTGTCCTAATAAGTAATTGATTGTCTTTAAATTAATTTTTTTGATAAGCTTTCTTACAGATGTCAGCAATTGCTACTTCATACTACTGTTTTATCCCTGAGGGCAGAATAATTACCTCAAACACCTTTGAATCCTCTACATTCCCTAGCACAGTACCTTGTAAAGAGTGGGAGCTTTAAAGTATTTCTTGGACCAATAAAATATTACAAAATAACAAGAAACCCTTCTTCAGTGCTTCACACCATGGGAAACCTTAGACCTAACAATCTACTGTTGCCGGCTGATACTGAGGTTGGCTCTTACTGAAACCAGTTCTCGGTGAGTTCACTTTGAACTGAAGCTGTACTGTGAGAATCTTGAAAGTGTCTTTAAAAATTTTTCAAAGTCTGGCCCCAGACATTTTTTATTTTATGCATGTTTAGATGTATTTCCCTATGAAAGTTTGAAACATAAGGTACCCAGTAGGTATATTAAAGTCTCTGCCTTTTGTTTGCATTAACTAGAAAATTTCACAGACCCATTGTTCATTGGATAAATATATCTCCTCCCCTGAAAATTTCCTGTTCCCTTCTGAAACTCTCAGTAGGAATTGTAACAGTAACCCCTTTTTGTTAAGTTCTGATCCTTCCTGGTAATTTCTTGTTTCTTTCAGGATAAAATGTAATGGCAACAGCTTTGATGTCTTTATCTTGCTTTATCCTTTCTTCTTTAAGAAGCAGTTCTTTTTCATTCTTGGCTCTTTAGAACTTGCTTTATGTAACATGAGCATGAAAAGAATTAGAATAGAAATGTATATCCCCTGTTGGAACTGTGTCTATTTACCTAATATGAAAGATACAGCAGTTTTTCAAAAGCCTAGTGGAACAATGCTGTACTCTTTCCAATTTCACAGTAACATCTGAGCCGTGACCAAATCATTTGACAAGAAGGGATATGAAATCAGCATATGAGGAAGAAAGATAATATAGACCTTTCTTACTGAGATAACAAATTAATGATAGGTGCATTTTAAAATAAAAACTGATAAATAATTAAAACATGGCTTGAAAGACGAGACATATATTACCAAAAGTAATTTGAAATAGATTCTCCAAACTTTAAATGAATTGTTTCATTTTCTCAATGGTAATGATGAATACATGATGTATACATGATTATTTGACAAATAATCATGTATATTTGACAAATAATCATGTATGTTTATGGGGTACAATGTGATGTCTTGATCTATGTATATGTTATAGAAAGATTCACTCAAGCTAATTAACATAGCCATCACATCACTAATTTATCTTTTATGGTGAGAATGTTAATCGAATTTACCAGTTTTGAAATATACAATACATTAACTGTGGTCACTATGCAGTGCAATAGATCAGAAAAACTCATTCCTCCGGTCTAACTGAAACTTTGTACCCTTTGATGAACATATTCCCTTTCCCCATCCCTCACCAATCCCCCACTCCACCCTCTGGTATCTACCTTTCTACCCTCTGTTTATAGGATATTGACTTGTTTAAATGCCACATATAAGCAAGATCATGTAGTATTTGTCTTCCTGTGCCTGCCTTATATTGCTTGACATAATGTCCTCCAATTCCATCGATGCTGTCATAATAATAGAATTTTCTTCTTTTCTGAAGCTGTATATGTAGATATACACCACATATATATATGCATATATACCACATTTTCTTTATCCATTCATCCATTGATAGACACTTAATGTTAGAACATGGGAATGCAGAGATCTCTTTAACATACCAATTTAAATTCCTTTGGATATATACCCAGAAGTGGGATTTCTTAATTATGTGGTAATATTTTTAGTTTTTTAAGGACTCTTCATATTAATTTCCAATGTGGTTATACAATTTACATTCCCATCAAGAGTGTACAGGCTTCCCTTTTCTTTACATCCTTGCTACAATTTGTCTTTTTGATAATAGTCATTGTACCAGATGTAAAGTGATATCTTACTGTGGTTTTAATTTGCATTTCCCTTATGATTAAAGATGTTGAGCATTTTTTCATCTATCTTTTGGCCATTCATATCTCTTTATTTTGAGAAATGTCTGTTCAGATTCTTTGCCCATTTTTTTTATTTGGTTATTTGTTGTCTTGCTATTAAGTTATATGTTCCTTATATGTTTTGAATATTAGCCCCTTATCAGATGTATGGTTTGCAAATATTATCTTCTGTGGGTGGTCTTATCACTCTCTTAATTGTTTCCTTTGCTGTGCCGAAGCTTTTTAGCTTGATGCAATCCCATTTGTCTGCTTTTGCTTTTGCTGCCCATGCTTTTGGAGTCCTATCCAAGAAATCATTGCCTAGACCAATGTTGTGGCACTTTTCTCCTATGTTTTCCTCTAGCAGTTTTATAGTTTCACATCTTATATTTAAATCTCTTATCCATTTTGAGTTGACTTTTATATATAGTATGAAATAAGGGTCCAATTTCATTCTCTTGCATGTGGATATCGAGTTTTCCCAAAACCATTTATTGAAGAGGCTGTCCTTTCTCCATTGTTTGCTCTTGGCACCTTTTTCAAAAATCAATTGATCATAAATACTTGAATTGATTTCTAGGCTTTCTCTCCTGTTCCATTTGTTTGTTTGTTTTTATGCCAGGACTATTCTGTTTTGATTACAACAGTTTTACAGTATGTTTTGAAATAAGGGAATGTGATGCTTCCAGCTTTGTTTCTTTTGCTCAAATTGCTATGTCTATTTCAAGTCTTTTTTGGTTCCATACAAATTTTAGGGTTGCTTTTTCTATTTCTGTGAAAAATGACATTGAAATTTTCACAGGGATTACATTCAATCTGTAGATTGCTTTGGGTAATATGTACATTTCTCTTTCAATCCATGAATGCATATTTTTCATTTATTTGTGTCTTCTTCAATTTCTTTCATCTATGTTTTATAGTTTTCAGTGTACTGTTTTACATCTTTGGTTAAATTTACTCCTAAGAATTTTATTTTTTATGCTCTTATAAATAAGATTGTTTCTTAAATTCTTTTTCAGACAGTTGCTAGTGTATAGAAACACTACTTATTTTATATATTGATTTTGTAACCTTGCAAGTTTATTAAATTTGTTTATCAGGTCTAATAGATTTTTGATAGAGTCTTTAGGGTTTTCTATACATAAGATCATAAATTATGCATATTTTCATGTTACCTATACATTTTTTTTGCTATCTTTGCTCTCCAACCTCTATCAATCAAACAATACCTGTGGAATATCTATTCTGTGTCCAGAACTATGCTAGTCAAAATTATCTAAAACACAGAACCTTCCTTCAAAAGATATCTTGTTGTTGAGACAAGAGTACCAAAATAGAAGTAGTAAAAAAAATTATGAAAAGCTAGATCATGTGCCCTGATGAAAAATATAAAAGAATCTCTAAGTTAGGAGATAGTCACATGAACCAGAAGAGTTCGGGATAGAATTATAGAAGAAAAAGCATTTAATCTAAATATTAAAATATAGAGACAGTTAAATTCACAATTTATCTCCTCATCAAGGCCATATGAAATCTGGCTCCCTCCTACCCCGCCGTCCTCATCTCCTGTCATCTCTCTAGCCACTACTGGCTTCTTGCTGTTCCTTGGTACACTTATACTCATGACTCAGGCTTGTGAAATTTGAAAAGTTTAAGAAATGCGTGTGAACCCTACTTAAAAACCATTACTCTAAATATCCTTTTATTGCTGTCTATAGGAACCCTGGATCATAGCCGTGGCAATGAATTAAGTGTGAAAACTCTATGTCAACTTCATAATTAAAATGCAAAATAAGGGCAAAAAAAAATGTTTTCACAGAGACTAAATGAGATAGTACAGAAAGTCCAGTCTTTTAGATCACTGGCTTTCAGAAGGATCATATTGGGACATTTTCAGATATACCTGCCTCATATCAAAATATTTCAGTTCAGAAAATCTGAAGCAACTAAAGCAGCACAGCAAACAAAACTAAATATTTGTAGAGTTTTACAGCATAGCTTCCCCTGACATGTTTCCACCTGTCCATCTTATCAGTGTATCCACTCGCCTAATGTAGTACTTTACACTTTTTAATTACTCCATAGATATTTATTAGGTAAATTGATGCATAAATGAAAAAATAAAAAATCATATCTTTTGCTTTTTAAGCCATGACATCCTGAAAAAATGACTTAGGCTTACATACTCACACTAACAGGGTATTATAGATGAAAGTAGTCCTTGCTCAAAGAGGTTCACAAATTGGGCATTGTGAGATTTTAAATGATCTTTAAATTTCAAAGACAAATTCAACAAGATATTAGAAATGTCTAATATCACATTTGATTTAGGTTTTAGAAAACCTAACAAATTTCCATCAACACTTGAATAGATAAACAAAATGCAGTATATCCACACATTAACATATAACTCAATGATAAGTAAAATAAACTAGGAAAATATTCAACAACATTATGTAGATCAAAAAAATCCAGACACAAAAATATACATACAGTATAATTTAATTTTTATTATACTTTACAGAAGAAAAATCAAATGTCTTTTGGCAGAAAGCTGATCAGTGTTTACCTGAAACTCGAGTGGAGATTGATTAAGAAGATACATACAGGGAGAGGTCACATGTAAGTGACTTGGTCAACAGACTCAGCCGAGCACAGACTACACGGCAACCTATAGGTGCAAGATATGTGAGTGAAGAAGCTTCCAAGAGGATTCCAGTTACCAACCATTTTACTATCTCCAGATGAGACCACAGACACCCTCTAGAAGAAATAAGCCAATTTGATTATAAATGTTGAAATTCTTGACATACAGAATTTCTAAGTAAAATAAAATGGTTGTTGATTTATGCCAACGAATTTGGGACAATCTGTTACACAGCAATAGTTAAACAGAATAAAGACACCTGGGCACATCATGCACAACTACTGAAAATATAAGAAGAGAAAATCTTATTCCTTTTTTTTAATGTCTAACCTGAACAGTGAGAAAGAGAAAATCTTAAAAGGAGCCAAAGAAAAAAACACATTATATTCAAAACAAATAGCAAGCAAAAGGCTTGCTAATGACTTATCAATAGAAATTATGGAAATTATAATATAATATAATCTCTTTAAATTGTTGAAAGCCATTGCCAACACAATTCTACATATTCTAGAATAAAAGTAAAATAAGAACATTATGGACAGAGAATTCATAATCAGCTCCATTAAGAGAAATATAAGAATAAGAAAATTTATAGAGACAGAAAGATTATTAGTTATCTAGAGCTGGAAGTGGGAAAACACTGCATTGTACATTTTAAATGGCTGAACTTTATGGTATGAAAGTTATTTATCAACAAAGCTGATTAAAAACACAAAATAGAAAAGAAAAAGAAATACTGAAGACAGAAAAAATTATCAGATCGAAGTTCAAAGATGTATAGAGAAATAAAAACCAACAGAGTAAATACATAGATTTAGTAAATCTAAATGAATTTTTACTCTATAACATATTAATAATAATATCTTTTGAGGTATTAACTATATAGATAATTACAATAAGTGAGAAGAGTAGATTATGTGTTGGGAGAAAAGCCAATAGAGAAGAATGTTCTACGTTTTTGCATTGTCTGGGGAGAGGAAAAAAACCGCCAATTAAAAAAAGACTTTGATTTGTCAAGGATGCATTATTGCATCAGATATATCATATGTGCGATATATCAGATATACCATATCTCTCTGATATGTCTGATATATCTAATAAAGAATTTGTATCCAGAATATATAAAGAATTCTTACAACTCAAAAATAAGAAAAACAACCAAGTTTTAAACTGTGCAAAAGATAGATTAGGTATTTCACCAAAGAAATACACGAATGGCTGATAATAGTATTAAAAGATGCTCAACATCATTAGTCGTAAGAGAAATGTAAATTAAAATCACCATGAGGCCAGGTGTGGTGGCTCACACCTGTAATCCTAGCACTCTGGGAGGCCGAGGCGGGAGGATTGCTTGAGCTCAGGAGTTCGAGACCAGCCTGAGCAAGAGTGAGACCTCATTTCTACTAAAAAATAGAAAGAAATTAGCTGGACAACTAAAAATAATATATATATAGATATATATA
>CAUYSK010099139.1:0-10673 GCA_963575035.1 Avahi laniger
AGACCAGCCTGAGCAAGAGCAAGACCCCGTCTCTACCAAAAATAGAAAGAAATTAATTGGACAGCTAAAAATATATAGAAAAAAAAAATTAGCTGGGCATGGTGGCACATGCCTGTAGTCCCAGCTACTTGGGAGGCTGAGACAGTAGGATCGCTTGAGCCCCGGAGTCTGAGGTTGCTGTGAGCTAGGCTGACGCCACGGCACTCACTCTAGCCAGGGCAACAAAGTGAGACTCTGTCTCAAACAAACAAACAAAAAAATAATCAATACCTGTACACATAAGACTAAAACAAAGGTGAAAATGAGAGTGGAACACTAACATACAAATATTACTTATTATGACAAAGTAGAAATAATATGTCTTTAAATGGAGGAGTATAAGAGAGGCAAAAAGGAAAATAAAAATACTCATTGTTAGAGCGGTAATGGGTAGATGTTAAAAGATTTGGAGAAAAAAGCCTGATAAAACAAATAATAAAAGGTTAACTAAGAAAACAGGGAACCAAGGGCATTGAAAAAGGTATAACTACAAAGGTAACCACTAAAATAAAAATATAAACTTTCCTTAAAAATTATAAATAAAACGGTAAGGAATGCACATCTCATGGATAAACACAGGAAGTATAACAAAAAATAATAAAATGTTATGATAGAATTAATACCAAACATGTTAGTCATACCAGTAAGTGTGAATGTGTTTAATGCACTTATAAAAACAAAGATTTTCAATTTGACTCACAAAACTAAACCAACTATACGCTGTATACAAAAGACACACCTAAGACAAAGTGATTCAGAAAGGGTAAACATGAAAAGATGAACGAAAGTATACCAGGCTGCCCAGTGCAGTGGCGTATACCTGCAGTCCCAGCTACTTGGGAGGCTGAGGTGGGAGGAATGCTTGAGCCCAGGAATTTCATACCACCCTGAACAACACAGTAATACCCTGTTTCAAAAAAAAAAGTATATTGGATAAATGGAAATAAAATGAAAGCAGGGGTAGTAATCCTGATATTAGACAAAGTAGGCCTGGAAATGTGAAAAAAAAACCAAAAACTCAATCTCTTATTAAACAACTCTTGCCTGAGAGGAGAAATACAAGCTAAAACACATAATTTTAAACAAACGATAGACATTAAAAACACTACATATCAGAATTTATGGAATGCGTTTAAAACAGTAATTAGAGAAAAATTCATTGCACCAAGTACCTTTTTAATAAAAGTGAAAGGATAAAAATAATGAATTAAATTTGCAGTTCAAATACTTAGAAAAAGAACAGTGTAGAACAAAAAGCACATGGAAGAGAACAGTAAAGATGAAAGCAGACATTATTAAAGAATAGAAAAATAGTAGCTCTAATTAATAAATCAAAATCCTGTTTTGGGGAAAAATTAATAAAATAGGCAAACCACTAACTAATGGATCAAGAAAGAAGAAAGAAAGTACAACACATAGAGCAAGGAATGACAAGGAAGAAACTTTTCAAATACAAGAAATTTTAAAAATCAGAAGCAACTATTTTGTTGACCTCTATGCAAATAAATTAGAAAATCGAGATGAAACACATAATTTCCTAGGGAAATACATATTACTAAAATTGGTCCCATTAAATTTAGAAAAGTTAACCAATTTCCATAGAAGAAATGAAGACAATTATTAAGAAACCACCCCACAAGATAGCACTAGGCCCAGATGGTTTTACAGGTGAATTCTACCAAGTCTTCAAAGACCAAATGTCCTAGCACTTCATAAATTATTCCAGAGCATGGAAAATAAATGAAAATTTGCAAATTCTTGTTATGAAGCAGGAATAATGCTGATACCTAAACCAGATAAAGACAGTACAAAGAAAAAAAACCTGCTACAGATCTATATCACTCATGAACATTGTTGGCAAAATTCTAAACAAATTATTAGCAAACAGAAGTTAACACCACACTAAGAAAATAATACACCACAGCTAAATGGGATGTATTCCAGAAATAAAAAACTGATTCAATATTATGAAATCCTTTAGTATCACTGTATTAGGGTTTTCCAGAGAAATGGAACCAATGATGCCACACAATGATGTTTCAGTCAATGATGGACTGCATATTCGATAGTAGTCCCATAAGATTATAAAACTGTATTCTTACGATACCTTTTCTGTTTAGATACACAAATACTTACCATTGTGTTATAACTGCCTACAGTATTCAGTATAGTAACATGCTGTATAGCTTTCTAGCCTAGGAGCAATAGGTTATGCCATATAGCTTAGGTAGGTAGTAGGCTATATCATCTAGGTTTGTTTAAGTATATTTTATGATGATGGTACAATGATGAAATTGCCTAATGACACATTTGTTAGAACATAGTCCCATCATTAAGTGATGTATGACTGTATATATAAAGATATTTATTGTAAACTATTGGCAGACATGATTATGGAGGCTGAGAAGTCCCATAATCTGCCATCTGCAAACTAGAGACTAAGGAAGCCAGTGATATAGTTCCAGTTCATGTCTGAAGGCCCAAGAACCAAAAGAACTGATGATATAAGTTCTAGTCCAACACTGAAGGCCTGAGACTAGAAGCACCAATGGTATAAGTCCCAATCTAAGGCAGAAGAAGACCAATGTCCCAACTCTAGCAGTCAGGCACAGAGAGTGAATTCTGCCTTCATCTGCCATTTTTTTCTGTTTAGGCTCTCAACAGATTGGATGATGCCCACCCACATTGGAGAGGGCAATAAGCATTAGTCTACCAATTCAAATGCTAATCTCTTCTGGAAACACCCCTTGCAGACACATCCAGAATAATGTTTAACTAAATGTCTGAGCACCCTATGGCCCACTCAAGTTGACATATAAAGTTGTCACAAACTTATACCACATTAACAAGCCTAATGAGAAAAACCTTAATTACCTCTATCAATGCTGAAAAAGCCTTTAACAAAAATCAACACCCATTCATGATAGGAAAAAAAACACTCAAGAAAACAGGAATTTAGGGATACTTTCTTAACATAATATAACATATATGGCCTCGTTCTTTAGCCAGTATCTTATTTAATGAGGAAACACTAGAGATGTTTCTACTAAGATCAGTAACAAAGCCAGGATGCCCACTATCTCCACTATTATTCAACATTATACTAGAGGCATTAGCCAATGCAATTAGACAAGAGGAATCAATTGGAGTTATAGTCTATAAATTCAATTCAACCTGACTGTAAATTGTAATCTAATCTGCCTAGAACAAAATTCGGTATGTCATTACTGTAGTTCTACTATCAATTTCACCCGGTATCCCTGTGATTGGATTTGTTCCTATTTGAATTCCTCAGATAATAAAACTTCTGTGTCCTTTCTAGGGATTGTCTATGGTTATAGGTATGTCAAGGGGTAGGGAAAAAAAGAAAATTGGTCTTTCATACATGCTTTCAACTCATCTTCCTATTTTCAGCTCCACACCTCACCCTTACTTTTGCCTTGAAATCCAGTAGTTTTGTAGGATCCTCTCAATAAACTCTTACTTGTTCACTACCTCCTCTGCACACACTATAAGTAGTGTCATTCCCTACCATGCTACACCAGTTACATTCTTACATTACCTATGCAGATTCCAAAAACCTGTTGAAATCTTTTATCTGTTACCATCTCCTTTCTTGTTTTCTTTATTCTCATAAGTTTATACATTTTTATACCTTTACTATTACATTTATTTCAATAGAGACTAAGGAGGGAAAAGAGATAAAAATGTGTGGGCATTATCAACAGCTGGTGATTATTATCATAATAAAAATGTTAAGAAATTAGTTTCTTGTTTCAGTCAAGGAATTTAAATCACAAGAATACTCTTGGTATGACTGTGAGCTTGGAAAAGAACAACCATCATTCTTATGTTTCAAAAATGACCAGAACATTTAGATGATTTCCTTAAGGCCAAATTGATTTGCAAGATTTTTGTCTAAGCATAAAAAGTTTCGTCCCACCTCTAATACTGTTGGGGAAAAACTCACAATTTTCTGGGGAAGGGATATCATTTTTGAATTTTATGTAAGTTAACTGATGTGACTCACTTTCTACTGCAGACAGAATAAGGAAAGTCCTACTGGGATAACCACTAGTAGGCCATTCACTATCATGTGTTAGGAAGAAAATTTTGGTGAAGAAATATGTGCCTTGATCTTTGTAAGGGGAAGTAAATTTGTCACATATAAGCTACTTCCATTCATTCTAACTTGATTATTTCCTATTTTTCATAAAAGTGCTGTAATCCTCCCACCTAGATATGGACTTATAGTCTTCTCATCTTTCTCCAACCCCTTCTCCCTTCTATACGCCTTGGGCATAAGACATTTCTTTCAGTTCCACAAGATCACCAAGTGCCCTCTCACCTTTGGCCCTTACATCTGCCTGAAATACTATTACTCCTTCCCTTTTCATTTGGTTTCCTCCCACACTCCAGTTGAGGATGTTTCTTCTCCCAGGGAATTTTTTTCTCAGATTATTACAAAGAGAGTTAAGGGTTCCTATTGTGTGCCTTCATAGCTTTTGATATTTTTCCCAGTGTAGGCTTATCACGCTGTGTTGTGATTGGCTACTTATTTGCCCACATCCTCTTATAAAATGTAAGTTCTAGAAGACCAAAATCATGTCCATTTTTCTCATCATATTATTCTAATATCTACTTTGTGATATAAACCTTGTAATATAGACGTTACTATCTATAACACATATTTCTCTATAATCAAGAGGTTATTTATTCATAAGTAATAATGGCCATTTAGTCATTAAACCATAGGCAGTCTTCATGTTGCACAGTTCCAATATACATGAATTTCAGTTATTAGATTAGTTAAATAACACCAGCCCTTCAGCAACTTGTTTCAAATTTCAGCTACTACAGTACACTAACTGTGAGTGATTGCATAAAATACCGACTTTGCTGCCAGCTCTTTAGTCCTCAGATCACTAAGTAAATAACAGATGCACACCCATGATCAGGACCAGTCACACACCCTCTTTCAAAGTGTGCAAGAGACTGTTGATATTAGTTGCTGAGAATCTGATGTTTGGTCCAGGCACAGACAACAAAACGTGCAGCTGTGTTGCCTCCTTGTCTCCTAAGGATAAACCCAGGTGATATTTTACAAAAGTGGATAATGGAAAGAAGAAATTGGCTAAACAAAGATAAAAGTGCAACAAAGAAAGAAAAGTGATAACACTGGAGGGAAATTCAAATTTCACATAAGTGGAGTTACAGAGGAACCATGATTGTGGGAATGTTACCATGACCACTGCTTGAGAGCCTCAAGATACGCAACTATAGCTAGTTACTGAATGCAAACTTCACTAACTAACTAAATGAAGAAAGTGATTGTGACCAAAAAGATGAAGATATTCCAGAGGAAGTGACACTGGTGAAAAACAAAAACAAAACAAAAAGACCCCAACTTTACATTAAAGGTACTCTCAGAGATATTTCATCATGTTGAAAGTTCAAAAGATAAAATGTTGAAAGCTGAACCAAACTTAGAAAGGAAGGTGACAACTTGCCAAGGCATAGAAAAGATGCTCATTTCATATGAAAAGTTATACAATAAGAAGACAAGTGCTATTCAAGCCTTCTTGATATATTTTTATAAAGAAATAACATATTTTTCCCTGTTTCTAATTTTTAAATTATAATATACTAAATATTAATTTTACCACTTTTCACTTTGCTATGCACTTATAACTGACATCAAAGAGTTTTTAATATTTTGACAAAAAATTGTAACAGTCATGGAACGACTGTAACTTTTCCCCCTGGTTATTAAGAAGGCTTTGTCTGGCTTCTGCTTGCACAGTCATTTTATGACCATTTTATGGTCCCACACAGCCATGCAAAGCAAGAACCACCTGTAATTTACTGAAGGCCAACAAGATTCCTGGCATTGTTTTAGGCTCTTGGTTACAATGGTGAATAAAAGAGACAAAGCCTTTGCCTTCATTTACCTATTCCAGTAGGTGTAACAGATAATAAGCAAACAGATGTGCAATATATAAAAATATATAAGAATTACAGGAACATAATAAATGGAGAGAAAGGGAAATTACTTTGGACATTTACTTGTACTCAATTGAAGCAGTGGCCAAGACTGCTCTCACTGATATGTTTAGAATAATTACATACTGAAAGAAGATGAACTATTAAATGATGAAATATAAACATGTAAATAATAAAAGCATAAAATATGCCAGGCATGGTGGCACATACCTTTGTCCCAGCTACTAGGGAGGCTGAGGTGGGAGTTGGAGGCTGCAATGAGCTGTGATCATGTCACTGCACTACTCTAGCCTCTGGGTGACAGAATGAGACCCCATCTCTAAAAAAAAAAAAGCACGAAATATGACAAGAAGGAAGTCAGCAATTAAAGGCCAACTAAAATCCCATAATTCTAGTGTTGCCTTGGTGAAATCATTATATTCTGTGGTGTGGCTGGTCCTCAGCACTGCAGGCACATACACTTAATTATGTCAACATATTGAGACATGGTTCATGTCCACATAGATCTCAAAAAATAGTAATATAAACCTGGATGCCAATATAGCAATTTATTAATGATTAGCCCTTTATGTCCTGTGGACTGAATTTTCTAATCCTGGTTTCTGGTCGGAAGGTTGCTTAATGAGTATGTGCAATATAATCCACTAGCTGCCTGCATGGCATCCATTCCCCACCCAGCCCCCATTTATCCTTCCTAATAGAGTCCAGTTTTGTTCATATGCAGCTTATGTGATTAGGTGAAGCTGATTCCATCTCCAAATTGGGAAATAGGCCCTATCTGGTCTAAGCCAATAACACTAATTGTATCCCCTTGTCAAGTAATTGACTCAGGGATGAGGTTTAAGCCAATCAGCTCACGGCATGTCCACGGTGATAATATTGATGCAATGGTGGGCAGCTGACCTCTACTAGTCTAATCAAACTGATGGGAAAGTTCTTTCTCTCTGCTCCTCCTCTTCCCTCTCCTTTTCTCCCTTCCCCTTCGCTTCCCTCTCTTCTTCCCTCCTCTCAGAATCATGGTGGAAGACAGCCTGAGGATGAAGCTAGCACATGTAGGACAGAGCCAAGAAAACACACACACACACAAAATAATATTAGGTCATTAAGTATGAAGTGTCCTATTTCCTTAAGTACTAAGTTTGACAGTTGATATCTCTGACATTTCACTTTGACACTTATTGTTTTTGTTTTTTCTTTGTGAAAGTACATCCTCAGTCTTTCAAATGCACATTTGGGCTTGAGATTATCTTTCACATGTTTTTTAGAGCAATTTTTGTGAAAACATGGATAAGTCAAAAATTTGTGTTATTTTTTAATACGAGTTCCATCATGGAACCAATGCTGCATATACGGCTCAGAATATCATCAAAGTGTTTTGGAAGGATGTGGCTAATGAATGCACAGTAAGCACATTGATAGTTTGGAAAATTCCATTCTGGTGATTTTAATTTTTAAAGTGAGCCATGTGGGTGACCTGAGACCAAGGTGGATAATGATGAGCTGAAAGCTGTAGTGGAAGCGAATCCATCTCAGCCTATGAGTGAATTAGCAGCATGTTTTGGCATTACTATTCCAACAATATTGGACCATTTGAAACAAATCGGCAAGGTACAAAATCTGGACAGACGGGTATTGCAATTAAATGAGTGTCAGAGGAGAAATCGTCTTGAAGCTTGCTTTTCTTTGCTGTCATGACATAAATGCCAACCATTTCTATGCCGTATTGCTACGAGTGATGAAAATAGATTATTTTTGACGATTGCAAGCATTCCGCACAATGGTTGGATAAAGATGAAGTGCCAAAACACAATCCAAAACCAAATATTCATCATAAAAAGCTAATGGCGTCTGTTTGGTGGTCCAGAGCTGGTATTATCCACTACAGCTTCATGTAACCTGGTCAGTCGATTACAGCGGATGTCTACTGCAACCAATGAGACAAAATGATTGAGGGTGCTTGCGATTAAGCAGCCAAGATTGGTCAATAGACACAGGCCAATCCTCTTGCAAGACCACATGCCACAAAAAACAATGCTGCTCAAACTACAGACGCTGAACTTGGGAACTCTCTGTCATCCACGGTATTCACCAGACCTTGCACCAACTGACTACCACTTCTTCCAGGATTTGGATCACTTCTTGCCAGGAAAAATGTTCAATTCTCAACAAGCTGTGGAAAATGCCTTTTGCGATTTCATCGTCATTTACTCTCCAGGCTTTTTCACTGCTGGCATAAACGAGCTACCTTTAAGATGACAAAACTGTGTGAATAGTTTAGACACACACTTTGATTAACTGTACTGTTTCTTGTTTTTTTATTTCAGCATATTATGGGGGTACAAATGTTTAGGTTACGTATATTGCCCTTGACTCCCCGCCAAGTCAGAGTTTCAAGCGCGTCCATCCCCCAGACGGTGCGCATCACACTCATTATATATGTTTATATCTATCCCTCCTCCCCACTCCCATCTGCCCGAAGCCTGATAATGTTATTCCTATATGTGCACTTAGGTGTTGATCAGTGAAACCAATTTCATGGTGAGTACATGTGGTGCTTATTTTTCCATTCTTGGGATACTGCTTCTTGTTTGAGATATAATAAACTAAACTTTTGATGCAAAATCAGACATTTCATATTTAATGACCGAATAATAATGAAACAGAGCAGAGCATCCACGATACTGTACTTGGAGCCTATACTATATCTGCACTTCCTGTTCTGTGAAATAATTCCTTTCCTTCACACTTAGCACAGTTTGAGATTTCTGTTACTTGCAGCCAAGAGAATCTTCTAGATACAGCAAACCATCAGTACAAAGGTGTTCATTGTATGACTCATCAATTTGCTTTAGAGGAGCTGGAAGTGCCCTCCTACTGTCTCACCTCTGATCTCACCATTTCCTTCTGATTCTGAGATATATAGATACCAATTATTCCAAAGCAGTTTTGGCTTATTAACTCAGCAACAATTAACTTTCTCTTTCTGCTTCAGACCTAACAGATATTCTATGGTTAAAATAACTTTATATAATTAACTCAATGCATGTGTTTAAAATTTAGCTCTCACTCTTCCCTACAATAAGACATATTCACATTATCAATAAACATGAACACATCCCAGGGACAAACATCACTTCATGTCCAAGGACTTTGTTCAGAGTAAGGTCTTCATCCAGTCCACTCAAATTTCCACTCTTCATACTTGGCTCTAGTATGTCAGATTCTCTTATTTCTAGTGAGGTACAACTATATTTTTTAATAAATAAAAATTTTACTGAAGCTGGGTTTGATCTGGAGTTTTATCAACTCAAAAAGAAAAATAAATAGCTTCTCAGATAATCTCCCAAACACAAATGTAATGTCACCCATGGGACTGCTATGAATAGATGCTACTAGAGTTCCAACTATAGACTCCAACACCAGCAAACTGTGACATTCTTTGGGATTAACTGTCCCTTCTGTCAACTTGGCTTCAACAAAGAACTTCAACCATTATTAAATGCAAGATATTTTTGCACATGGGTGTCCTGCCCTAAAGTCATCATAAAACAAGTGAGAGTCCTAGAACAGTAACTAAGTGTTGACTGAAGATATGAAGTGAGAACATTATAGCAAGAACTAAAATAAAAACAACAAACAACACATGGATGTCTATAACAGGGGAGGCTTAGTCCATTCAGGCTGCCATAACAAAATATCTTAGACTGGGTAATTTATGAACAACAGAAATTTATTGCTCATGATTCTGAAGGGTGAGAAGTCCAAGATCAAGATGCCTACAGATGCAGTTTCTAGTGAAGGCCTGTTCTTCATGGATGGCACTTGCTATGTGTTCTCACATGGTGGAAAGGCAAAAGAGCTCCCTGAAGCCTCTTTTATAAGGGCCCTGATCCCATTTATGAGTGTGGAGCCCCAAGGGCTCCACCTCTTAATACTATCACATTAGAGATTAGGTTTAAACATATGAATTTTGGAGAAACATAAACATTCAGACCACAGCAGAGGCATTACAGACTAATTACTGAATTCAAATGGCCTCATTTTCTCCAGAATGCTATTAAATGAAGCACAAGACAACATTTTAAAATGGGTTAATAGCCAAGATTGTGAGCTAATAATAAAATAATAATAGTTGGTATTTATTGAGTATATGCTATGTGTCAGGTAACATCATAGAAGCTTTATATATGTTATCTCAATTGGTCCTTACCACAATTCTGTGAAATAGATGTTGTTCTTCTAATTTTTCAAATATTAATGAAAATGTCTTATCCAAGTCCCATAGCAAGTAAATGCTAGAGAGAAGATGTGCTCACAGGTTGGCTTAGCCCTAAGCTCTATGGTGTTTGCACAAATCCAAGCAGCATTTACTTGCATTTTTCTCATGACTGGTAGAACCATGTATGTAAGTACTTACATGGAGTTATGAGTGGACCTCAAAGAAAATAATGTAGTGTACAGATTTAGGAATACCTATAAGCCAGCTTTTTCCTTCTCTACATCAAATCCTAAGGCTCAGTCTTTATCTAGATTGGTTTAATTACAAAAGCACATGGTTGATAAATTTAAGTTCAAATGCCCCATAATCTGTCTGGTTATATTTTTTGCTCATTTTTCTTACTAGTTTATAA
>CAUYSK010099140.1:0-21987 GCA_963575035.1 Avahi laniger
GGAGATGGGGGTGGGTTCAACGTCGGCACTCCCCTGGCAGAGCTGTCCAGAGCACGCAGCTGGCCGTGCCCCTCTCGGGTCTCCTCCGTTCCTGACATCCTGCAATGAGGACAACAGTAGCCACACTGAGCTCCTTCCACACGCAGGCATCTTCTCACTTCGCTCTAAGAAGGTATTTTTATTATTCTCAGTTCACAGGTGAGAAAACTGAGATCCTGGACAGTGAAGCACCTTGCCCAAGTTCACACAGCTGGTAAACAGTCTGTCTGTCTGCACAGCCTGCTTCTGGGAGTCTGGGCATCTGCTGTTCTAAAAGGATTAAGATCCTAAGAGCCCATGAGAAACAGATCCATAAGAGGCAGCACCCTTATTTCCAGAGGCTTTGAGGTTTTAGTTCAAGGCTCCAGTCTCTAGTCGTGAGATTTGAGCAGGGACACACAGATCCGCCCTCTCTCAGGAAGCAGATTAGAAGACTTGTCCACTTAAACTAAGTGGCCACAGACCCTAAAGACATGGAAATCTAAAAGCAGCTCTGATGGACACTCCCAAGAAATTACAGACTTAGGCTTTTTAAGAGGCTCTCACTAATTAAAGGAGAATGCCGTGGAGAGAGGGTGGTGACCTGAACAAGTGTTTATCTCCCACATGGCACAATCCTTGAGGTTCCATTTTTACTTCTCGTAGTCTGCCAGGGTTGGAGGGATCTAGATCTGAAGTTTTTCAAACTTCAAGTGATATAATTGGGAAACTTTTGGGTCAAACAAAACACTATTTATGGAATGCCATTAGCAAGAATTAGGTACATGATGATCTTGTTTAATTCTCACAACAGTCTGGCAGATACTATTATAATCCTCATTTTCCAGATAAGGAAACAGTTCCAGAGAAGAATCAGTAACTTTTCCAAGGTCACACAGTTATTAAGTGGTGGGGAAGGAATTAGAATCCAGATCTGCTGAGGTCCAGAATGGGGCTTAATACTGCTGGGCTGTAGGAGGAAGCCCAGGAGATAAAACGAAGAGCTGAGCTGTCTTGATTTGGGTTTGGGTGTGTTGGGTTGGAAGAGTCCAGACCACTGAGACTCTCCCTTATACCCTGGGGGGCCAGTGGGGAAACTCACTAGCACCAGAGCAGCCTAAAGAACTGCGAACAACTCAAACGTCCATCAACGGAGGAATGAATCACACCTTGTGGTGTATCTATACAGTAGAATACTTACTACTCGGGGATAAAAAGAAATGAACTGTTGATACCTACAACATGGGTAAATATCAAAATAAATATGTGGAAAGAAAAAATCCAGATGAAAATGAGTACACACTGAGATTGCATTTATATAAAACTCTAGAAAATACAAACTAATCGATAGTGATAAAAAACAGATCAGTGGTTACTTGGGAATAGGGACATGATGGGAGGCATTACCAAGGGGTGTGAGAAAACTTTTTGAGATGATTAATATGGTCATTATCTTGATTCTGGTGATGGTTTCACATGTGTGTGTATGTGTGTGTGTGTGTGTGTGTGTGTGTAAGATATACATATTAAAAATTATACACTTTAAATATGTAGTTTACCGAGTAAAATTCTACCTCAAAAAACCTGTTAAAAAATAAAACTCAAAAGTCAGAACAGGTTATCATGTTTACCTCACATATGAAAGGACCCCAGTTTGAAACTGCGTAGAAACACACACACACATAAATTAAAACAAACAAACATCAAATTGGCTGGGTGCAGTGGCTCGCACCTGTCATCCTAGCACTTTGGGAGGCCAAGGCAGGAGGCTCGCTTGAGGCCAAGAGTTTGAGACCAGCCTGCTCAACGTAGTAAGACCCCATCTCTACAAAAAAATAGAAAAATCAGCTGGGCATGGTGGTGTGCACCTGTAGTCCCAGCTACTCGAGTGGCTGAGGCAGGAGGATTGCTTGAGCCCAGCAGTTTGAGGTTGCAGTGACCTACGATGATGTCACTGCACTCTGGCACAGGTGGCAAAGCAAGACCCTGTCTCAAAAAAAAAAAAAGTCAAAAGTGGCTTCTCTTTAGTTGTGAGGTTAGTACTGGACAAGCCAAGGTTCTGGCCACTGGGTGGACGGATAGGTCAATGAAGGCAAAGTGAGTGGGAGCTTTGCCCCATCAAACACAGAAACGATGGACAGCTACTGGGAACACCTCAGGGCTGGCTTCGGGCTGCTGTCCTCACAACCAGGGATCTTTGACAGAAATATAAACCTGCTAAAAGGATTACACTAGACAGACAGGACAATCTCCTCTTCTGTAAGATTAACTTGATCAACGCCTACTGAGCACCTAACGTGTGTGAGGGTCTGCCCTAGTCCATACCTTTCGGCGACTAGGTTAGGATGGAATGACACAGATGGGAGGGCATGACTCTTAATAAGCACCCCCAAAATGGTAGCCACAACTCATCCATCAATATTCCCCAAGTGCTTGTTCCGTGTGCCGAGGGAAGAGATGCTTGGCCTGATCCTTGAGGATGGGAAAGATACGTGGATGGAAAGTTTTGCCACAACATGGAAGCTTGCAAGATAAATGCTTTGAGGGCCAAGAGGAGAAATAAATTACTTCCAGTTGTGGGGAGGTTTCATGGAGGCCATGGTATGTAAGGGAGGGAAAAGGAATTTGTACATGGAGAGAGGGGAGGCTGGCGGCAGATGTCATTCCATTTGCCGGGGGCAACATGAGCAAAAGCAGAACACTTGGGGAGCAGGCTGGCTGCAGTGAGAAGAGGCAGTGCCTGGGCAGGTGGGCTGGGGCCAGGTGCTGGAGGAAGCCCTGAGCCACAAGTGGACACATCTGCTGCCCACCCCCACCCCTGCAGAAGCCTGTGCTCTGCTGTGATCTCACTTGCTCCATGGACAGCCGACTGGGCTGGTGGTAGGCGGGGGAGCTTCCCCAACTCCTCTGGGGCCTGGGAGAACAGAGCCAAGTGCCTCAGCTGGAAACGTGGTATTGAGTCAAGGGAAATGAACTCCTCTGAGGACCACTCGCTCTAAGAGGCACCAGTGTCTCAAGCCTTGGGTGTTCCCAGTGGGCCAGCCAGCCTAAACCAGGACTCCTGGGGAAACCAGAAATGGAAAAAATCACGTTTGTCCTCCCAGAGCCCACAGAAACTGTCAAACTTCTCCATGGATGAGCAAGTCCAAAGGACACCGCCACCTGGTGGCTAAGAAACCCACATACCTCAAGGGCTGGGAAGGAGTCCCTGTGCCCCCAAGGGACCATAAAGGCAGAAATGGCCCTGAGACTTGTTTAGAACTTTCATAACAGGACTAACGTTATGCTAGCACACCAGCTTAGAGTTGAAATAAAGTCTTATTTCTGCCTAGTAAGTCCCTTGAGGTGCAGGTATTATTCGCTGTGCAGACGAGGACACTGCTTCGGGGAGAGATTAGTGACTGGTCCAAAATCAAGGTTGGCCCAGTGCAGAGCCAGGTCTTCTTCCAGGATCCAGCAGTGTTGGGTCCCCAGTACGTGCCCAATAAATGGTTAAAGTAGTGGTTTTCACCATGTGGTCCCCGAGACCTTTTCAGAAGGTACATGAGGTAAAGACAACTTTTGTAAGATGTCCTTTCCTCTTTCTCCTAGCAATTGTACGGTGACGTTTTCCAGAGTGTGACATGCAGCAACCTCATCCAGTCCAGATGGCAAATGGGATGTGTGCTTGGATATTCCTGTGTTTTTAAAATTCCTATTTTAATTTCTAATACGGTATAATCCACATAACCAAATGTTTGACATCCTCAATAATTTTGAAAAGTATATAAGATTAAAAAGTTTAAGAACTGCAGGTTTAAAGAAAAACATTTTAAAAAATCTAAGCTACAGGCTGGGCACGGTGGCTCACGCCTCTAATCCTAGCACTCTGGGAGGCCAAGGTAGGAGGATTGCTCGAGCTCAGGAGTTCGAGACCAGCCTGAGCAAGAGCGAGACCCTGTCTCTACTTAAAATAGAAAGAAATGATCTGGACAACTAAAAATATATACATATATATCTAAAAAATTAGCCTGGCATGGTGGCACATGTCTGTCCTCCCAGCTACTTGGGAGGCTGAGGCAGGAGGATCGCTTGAGCCCAGGAGTTTGAGGTTGCTGTGAGCTAGGCTGACGCCAAGGCACTCTAGCCCAGGCAACAGAGCAAGACTCTGCCTCAAACAAACAAACAAAAAAATTTAAGCTACACAAATGAAAACGTTTCCTTTGTTTTGACATAATTGAGTCAACTCTGAGGCACTAATTCTTAGTCTGACTGGAATTCTAATTGTCGTTTCTACAGATCTTTAACTAATGAAATATACAAAAATAAGTGAGTAGAAAATGTTTCCTGAGCGATTTCTAACTGGCGAGCACTACTCTAACTGGTTCACATGTACCACCTCATTTAATCTCTACAACCACCTTTTGCATAGGTGCTATTATCACATTTTATGCTTGTGGACCCTGAGAGGTGAATGGCCGAGCTGGGAGGTCCTGCAGCTTGCATTCTATCCCAGGCAGTCTGTCTCTGCAGCCTCTTTCCACTATTCTGACTGTCTTAGCATTTGATACAGCTTAAATGCAATTCACCTGATGGACGAAGGTTTTTCAAAATGGGGAGTCCAAGCAGGTGAGATCAAGACCACACGAGACAACGTCTCCAACAAAAGCAGCTTGACTTTATTGCAGGGAAGCTAGGAAGGAGCGGGGTAAGCGAGGGTCTTTGCAGAAACATCATCGCTGAGTAGGACTGCCAAGTCCCAGGTCTGTCTGGAAGCCAGGAGGATCAGCATCCCAGGAGAGATGAAAAGGCGCCATCTGCTGCAGATATGGTGACACTGCAAAGCAGCAAAAGTCGCACTAAGAAGCAGTGGTTGGGGGTGAGCTGGAAACCCAGGATGCAGGAGCAGGAATAGAACCCCAGTGTCCAGCCCTGCACACGGCTCCCACCAAGTATGTTACACTCGCGGTGATCGGAACCCATTAACCTTGCTAAGCCAATCACTGTTGAAGCCCTCTTCTGGGGAACTCCCAGGGCTGGTGGGGTACCCAGCCAACAGTGCTCCCTGTCCTGTTTCAGTTTATGCTGGGTATGCAATGGACAAAATCACGAGCAAACAAATCCTCCAAGAGCCAGACAATCAAGGTGACTTCCTAAACAAGAAACACTTTATCTCTGTGCTTCCGAAACCTGGTCACTGGGAAGCCTCTTAAAACAGACTCTAAAGACAGACGCCGTCTGAGTGTGTAGGTAAAGCGCTTGTTGGGCGATTCTTACCGAGTACTGCCACCTGAATCTCGGGGAGCCTTTCCCTACCACACACGGTTACTGAAACACGTACGGACAAGATTACATGATGTCTAGGACTTGCTTCAAAATAATCTGGTGGGGGACTGTGGCATAAATGAAGCAATGATGAGTAATCTAGTAATTCTTGATTATTCTAGTAATTATCTTGAGTAATCTAGTAATTCTTGGATCTGGGTCCTTGAGGATTCATTTTATAACTCTGCTCGCATAAGTTTGAAAAACTTCCTATAACAAAAAAGCTAAAATTAATAAAAACTGTGGGCCAGGCGTGGTGGCTCACACCTGTAATCCTAGCACTCCGGGAGGCCGAGGCGGGAGGATCGCTCAAGGTCAGGAGTTCGAGACCAGCCTGAGCAAGAGCGAGACTCCGTCTCTACTAAAAATAGAAAGAAATTCTCTGGACAGCTAAAAATACATATATAGAAAAAATTAGCCAGGCATGGTGGCACATGCCTGCAGTCCCAGCTACTTGGGAGCCTGAGGCAGTAGGATTGCTTGAGCCCAGGAGTTGGAGGTTGCTGTGAGCTAGGCTGACGCCACGGCACTCTAGCCCGGGCAACAGAGCCAGACTCTGTCTCAACAAAAACAAACAAACAAACAAAAAAAAAACTGTGAGAATTATTCAGCCACAGACAAGAATAATGTACAGACACATGCTACCACTTGAATGAATCCTGTAAACATGCTAAGTCAAAGAAGCCAGGCACAAAAGGGTCATATATCACATAATTCCTTTTACGTGAAATGTCCAGAATAGGCAAATCCAGAGTGGCAGAGAGCAGATTAGTGGCTGCCGGGGGATGGAGAGAGGCGTCGCGGGGAGTGACTGCTCAATGGGTAAGGGTGTTTTTCTGAGATGATGAAAAGGTTTTGAAGCTGGAGAGGGGTGGCGGCCACACAGCACTGCGAACGCAGTAGTCACTGCATGGTCCACCTGGATTGCATGTCATGTGAATTTCACCTCAATTAAAACACATGAGAAAAATACACATTAAACTACACAGGGTTTACAACCAGCAGGTCCTACTTTTTAGTTAAAAAAATTCATATGTCCAGGCCAAAAGTTTTCAATCCAAGGTGTCCGCACCCATGTATCCAGCCAGCTCAGGAACTTTTCTCTTCCCTCCCTTCATTCATTCCTGTCACAGGGCACTTTCATCAAATACAATTTTATACAGAGACTGAATTTGAAACAATATGAAACAGGGCCCTTTGGGAGTGAAAGAGGGGTCCAGAGTCCACCCACTAACCCTCCCCACAAAACCCTCACGATGGAGGAGCAACATGAGGAACACTGTTCCACATCGGGGTGGAAACTGATAATGTTTTACTCCCTTAGGCGACAATTCTTCAGGTTCTTCATGTTTGAAAGGATTGTACTACTTTCCTTCCCTTATAAAGCAGGAAAATAGGGTGGAGGTTTTAGCTCCATTTTACAGATAGAAGGACCAAATCTCAGGAATGTAAAAAGTGCCCAAGTCACAGGGTGAAGTGAGGGCAGAGCTGGAACTGGAATCCCAGAGCCCTCATTATTCTTCCTGGGCTTATTCCTGACCACGAGTTGTATTCACAGATGGAAACCGGATGCATCTGAGATCTCATGACTTGCATGTGTTGTCACCATATACACACAACACTGCCATGGCTCAGGTCCCAAATATATTCCTTTAAGAAGGAGGCTGTACTCGCAGGGTGCTCTCATGTGCCGCTCAATGGCTGTAGCTTGCCTCTACCTGGGGACTTCTCCATGGACCCGTTATGGGGACAATGCCATCGGTAACAGAACTCCAAATTGGGATACCTGACTTTCTTCCTGTCTCTGCCACTGACCTGGGTGGGGTTTGGTCAAGTCACTTGCCCTCGATCACAGTGAGGGCACTGAACCACATCAGGGATGTGGCAATCACTGTAATTCGTGAGTCAAATGCTCTACATGGGCAGTGACAGCCAGGAGCATCCTGCTGAGACTGCGGCTGGATCAGTGAGTAAGGTCTGCCCTGGTTCCAGAGCGAGGAGTATTGGCACAGTGCCACTTACTGCCTCCCTGGACTACATAATTGAAGGGAATATCTAGCTCAGATGCTCTTTTGCTTTTGTACCAGTCTGGGCAGAGGGCACACTTAGGAAGGTGACAGCAGTTTCAAGTAGAGAGAGGGGCAGAGTCTGAATTAACTCACTTGGTCAGAGCATAGGAGCATGCCTAGGACACAGGTACCCAATCTGATGGGACAGTCAATTTATCACAGCCAGAGCCATGTGTGGTACACACTCCTATAGTCCCAGCTACTTGGGAAGCTGAGGCAAGAGATCACTTGAGCCCAGGAGTTCAAGCCTGTTGTACCTTATGAACATGCCTGTGAACAGCTACTGCCCTCCAGCCCTGGCAACATAGCAAGATCCCACTTCTTAAAAAAAAAAAAAAAAACTACCAAAGGAGCACTGCTCAGGGTCTCAACTTAAAACCTGCTAACCATGAAATGCACTCCCAAGTCCTGAAGGGGACTCTGGGAGACATTACACAATGCTCTGTCTACTCAAAGGGGCCTATAGGGATTCCCTGGACTTGTGATTTGCAATAGACAACAGTGAAATATTTGTGACCACTCCAAAGGCAGACAGTGGACTGAAAAGAACCCAAGACACTCTCCTGCTCCATTCAAGCTCTCAAAGGCCAAGCTATTACCTCTGATGAGAGATACGAGCAGCAGGTTTGCTCAACAAGGCGCCTCACCTACCTGGCCCCTTTGGTCCATCCTGCTGGCTAGGGGGCCCAGGCCCTTGTTACTCGGGGCCGAGGTAGGAAACGGTCTTTCCTGTTTTCCTCAGGGTCGTCAGCAGAGTATCCATGCTGTGCTCAGATTCAATGGAAACCTTCTTCTTGGGGAGATCAACGTCATACTTAACTCCTGTAGGAAGAGGAAATGGGGTGTGGGGAGAGGAAGCAGAGACCCTCCCAGTTACAGTAAGAAAGAGTTCAGGGTCCTATATTATTGCTCACAACCACCCTTCCCCATTCCTCTAAACCAAGGATCAGCAAACTTTTCTGTAAAGGGCCCGAGAGTAAATGTTTTAGCCATTGTGAGCCACATATGGACTCGTTGCATACCCTTCTGTATTTTTTGACAACCCTTTGAAAACGTAAAAACCATTCTTAGCCATAGAAAAACAGGCAGTGGGCTGGATTTGGCCCATGGGCTATAATTTTTTAATCCCTGCTCTATACTAGGACTTCTTTTAAGTTTTTTTTTTAATTGCAAAAGTTATATGGACACACCATTTATTTTAAAAAAAGTAAACATTTCTGAATAAAAGTAGAAAGTATCAGGCCTCCTACTGATCCCACCTTAGAGATCAATGTGAACAATATGGCATTTATCTAGTCTTCCTCTCAGACAGATGAAAAATAATTCCGCCAAATGGCATCATAGCATATAAACAGGTCTTGCTAATATTTCACTTTTCAATGTTCAGGCTATCTTCCCATCTTAGCATATACAGACTTACTTCATTCTTTTTTTTAAAGCTACGTAGTCTTCCCTAGTGTGCATGTGCCGTACATCTACTTAATTACTCCATTCCCTGTTGAAGGACACTAAGGATGCTTCCAATTTTTCACTACTATCACGTAATGCTATATAGTAAACATACTTGAACGTATATTAGAAAACTTGTGAAAATATCTCCACACCTTGAATTCATAGATCAGAAATTGTGGGGTGACAGATATTTGACACATTTTGAATGTTAATATGTTAATAGAGACTGCAAAATTGCCCTCCTAAATGGCTGGGCCAATTTAAAGCCCCCCCAACAGCACATTGGGGGAACCTATCTTTTTATGAGATAAATGCAGAGGCGCTGGGTACTGTGGCTCACACCTGTAATTTCTGCATTTTGGGAAGCTGAGGTGGGAGGAATGCTTGAGCCCAGAAGTCCAAGACCAACCTGGGTAACCCAGCAAGACCTCATCTCCACAAAAAAAAGTTTTAAAAATTAGCCAGGCATGGTGGCACATGCCTATAGTCCCAAGCTACTCGACAGGCTGAGGCAGGAGGATCGCTTGAACACAGGAGTTTGAGGTTGCAGTGAGCTGTGATTGCTCTAGCCAGGGCAACAGAGCAAGATCCCATCTCAAAAAAACAAAAAAAAGGATGCAGAGGGAAAGCCCTTGATAGGTTCTAGAGTAGCCTTACAGTGACTTGCTGGGTGACAACAGGTTGGTCCTGTGCATCACAAGCCTCAGTTTCCCTATCTGTATACAAAGGAATCAAGGTTGGCCAGCCCCTAATGGTCTTTCCAGCTCAAGGATACCATCGGTCTGTGATTCCTCAGCCCAGGCACTGTTCTTCTAGGGCCCTAAACAACTCAGAAAACCCTCCAGACCCTTCTCAAGAGGCCACCCAATTAGGGATAGTAGTGAAAGACGGGGAGAAACCTGCTGAAGCTCAAAGGCAGATCCTCCAGCATCAGTCAGTGGCCCTTAAAAATCGTACAGCAGAGGGTTTAGTCATAATCTCTGAATCTGTACATAATGGATACCGGGGGGGAGGAGGAGTGCAACATGTCCTTGGTGCACTCCAGATTTTTGTTTTTTGGTTCAGAAGAGTCTCCCTCCTCCTTGGAATAAACATTTTGATAACATCATAGAGCTGGAAGAAACTCTGAGATCGTCAAACACAGTGGATTTCAAACTGTATTCCTTGATGCCCAGGTTCCCAGGCCGGTGTCCTTGAGCCGTCAACAAGTACGCACACCCCACTTCATCCAGAACTGGCTGCTTAGTGCAGGAGGGGATCCCGGGCAGAGTTTCTTCTTTTTTGGGGGAGGGGACAGAGTCTTGCTCTGTCACCTGGGCTAGAGTGTCGCGGCATCGCCATAGCTCACTGCAGCCTCAAACTCCTGGGCTCAAGCGATCCTTCTGCCTCAGCCTCCTGAGTAGCTGGGACTACAGGTGCGCACCACTGTGCCTGGCTAATTCTTCTGTTTTCAGTAGAGACGGGGGTCTCACTTCTGTTTAGGCTGGTCTCCAACTCCTGATCTCAAGTGATTCTCCCGCCTCCACCTCCCAGAGTGCTAGGATTAATCACAGGCATGAGCCACCGTGCCCAGCCTCACAGTTTCATTTTTAAAGCATCCACAGCAAAAGCTCATACACACTGACATTCCCTTACTATAGCCCAGCTGGGGAAACCCAGGTCCGAGGGAGAAGAGCCCACAGTCACGTGGCGAGTCAGCGGTCAGGTTCTTCCACTGTTTCAGATTCTTTCAGATTAAGATCCCAGTGTACAGGGCTAGAGGACAGCCACTGATTTGCTGTGGGTCTCTGGGCAAGTCACTTCCCCTCCCTGGCACTGGCACCAACATCTCCTTTCACAGATGGAAAGCACAGCTCAGATGACTGCTAATGAGTGCACATTCACGTGGAAGCCATTTGAAAACTGTGTGTTGTTATTATCTAGGGTTTTAAAAAAGAAAATCTCAGAAGATTGTCTGAGCCTGGGCACTACCAGAACTCTGATCACAACTCAGTCATTACCTTGTTCAGCCCCAGGGCCAGATCCCAGCCCTCTCTGGGCCTCAGTTTCCCAGCTGTGAAATGAGGGGGCTGCATGAGAATACTCATTTTCTAAGCATGTTCAAAAGAGGTACTTTAAAAATTCTGCATATGCCTGATTCAAAATTAATTTTTTTTAATTGTTACCATTTAAAAAAATCTTTTAACGTAAAATGATATTCCAATGGGTCACAGAGCAAAAGTTATCACACTGGAGATCACAGACATATTAACTAGCACTACCAGGGCTCCAGAGCTAGTCCGGGCAGTACTAGTTAACTTGGCCAAATCCCAGCTCTGCCATTTACTGGCTATGTGATCCCAGCCAAGCTACTTAACCTCTCTGAACATCAGCTCCCTCCTATTTAAAATGGTGATAATCAAAGAAGCTACTTGAAATGGCTGTGGTGAGGATTATGTGATGTGATCCACATAACCCATTAGGAATAGTGTTTGGCACATGCTAAGTACTCAATACATTTTATTTTTCTGTTATCGGCTTAAACTAAAGCCTGTCCGGCTATGTCTGCATGCACCTGAACATGATATAAGCCTATCTGTCTCCCCATCCCATCGCTAGCTGAGGGCCACTTGCTCACCTCCCAGCTTGTTGAGGACCCGAGAGACGGCTTCAGCGCAGCCTTCACAGGTCATGTCCACGGAGAACTCGTGCTTCTGAAACAGATAATGGGGGACGATGAGCCCAGCCCTGCAGAGTGACCCACACACTATGCCAGCAAGCAGACCCACTCGGGCCAACAGAGGGCAGAGACTGGGCAGGATCTGGTTGGCATCAGTCATCGGGAGTCTGTTTCTGAGCCTCAGCCCCTTCAAATGTAAAATGGAGTGACAAAGGTTTCTGTATCTCACAGGTTGTATCCAATGAGGTCATCCCTGTAAATCCTTTAGCAGTGTCTGGGACACAATGAGTACAATCACCTGGAGAGCTAGCTTACAATGGTTTATTTTCCAGTTCTATCTTCAAAAAAGTGACTGTTGAGGTATGTGCTTTGTCTCAGGACCACCAATAAGTCTAACATGGATGAGCCCCCATACCCTGAGCACACTGCTGAGTTGGTGGGCTTGTTTACACATCAGAAAATTACTTTTTGCCTTAGAATTACCTGGCAGCTTGCAAAAACTATAGGTTCTGATCAGCAGGTCTGGGCTGGGCCGTATATTATGTCATCAGAGTCACCCCAAGTGACTCTGCTCTCATTCAAGCACCTCATTCTCAGAGGCAGCAGCTGAGTCTGGGGAAGGGAAAGGATTTTCCTGGGCTCTCCAGCGGGCATGAAGGGTCCCAGGCTCCTGGACTCTTCATGTAGGTCTATAGCTCTACAGCCTCTAGTCTCCAGGGTCTCTAACAAAGCAAGGGTCTGAAGGTAAGCTCCCAGAAGACAAGGGTTTTGTTCAGTTCACTGCTGCATCCCCAGTACTTAGAACAGTGCGTGGCACAGGGTAGGTACTTAATACATTTTGTTCAATGAATGGATGATTGACACGGGTCCCTTGCTATCAGACAAGTACTTAAAGCAATATTTCCTTTATTTTAAAATCTCAGGAAATGAGAACATCTGGGATCAGACAGCTCTGGCTTCAGATATCAACTCTGGCACCTGCCAGCTGTATGACCATGAGTAAGTTGCTTAACTCCTCTGTGCCTTGGTTTCTACACCTGCAAAGTGGGGATAGGAATGCCTCACCAGGTTTGTATATGGGATGAATGTATGATTTTAAACATGGCAGCCACCATCCAAGACAGCCTCAATGATCTCTGCCTCATGGTATTTCCGTCCTTTAGTAGTTCCATTCTAAAATGTCTCAGGGTTGGTCTACGTATAAAACAGAATACGGCTTGAAGGGATGCTATGTGACTTCTGAAGCTATCACAATGTCCTAAAAGACACTGTGGCTTCTGCCTTGCTCTTTCTGGGATCACTCACTTTAGAGAAAGCCAGCTTCCAGGTCATAAAGATACTCAAGCAACCATAAAGCGAGGTCCACATGGTGAGAAACTGAATCCTTTAGCTAACAACCCTGTGAGTGAGCCACCTCGGAAGTGGGTTCTCCAGCCCCAATCAAGCCTTCGATGGCTGCAGTCCAGCCAACATCTTCACTGCAACTTCATGAGAGATCCTGAGCCACAGCCGTTCAACTAAGATGCTCCCAGATTCCTAACTCGCAGGAACTGTGTGTGTTAATACATATATATTTGTTGTTTTAAACTACAAACTTTTGGGATATTTACTAAGGAGCAATAGATAGCTGTATTTTTCATGGAGCACTTCAAAATATTTCAAGTCTATTACCTCAGTTGGAATTCTGGGTATAGCAATACAGCTTGCTGGGAGACCTCGGGCAAAAATCTCTGCTCCAGAAGGGCTCCAGTTCCCTTACCTATACAAAAAGGTATTAGCCAACTCAATTTTTTCAACTTCAGTGAGTGTAAGAATCACCTGGGGAGCTTGTGGAATGCGGAGCTCTCCAGGTACCTGCCTCAACTGGCTCTGCGGATCTGGAGCAGGCCCTATGACTCTCCATTTTTAACCTGTTGAGGAGAGACAGGGAGGCAAAACTCCAAACCTGAGAAAAAACGGGGCTAAGTGGCTTCTCAAACTTTCCAAGTCTCTAAACACCTTTGGGTCTGGATTACTGTCCTGCTTTACAGAGGAAACTGAGACCAAGAGCTAAGCAGCTTGGTTTTCCAGAGTTGGGCTGTTTAACCTTTATGACGAGTAGATCACTAATTTTATTGAAGCCAAACCCGTAAAACCTGCCTTAAAGAAAATGGTCGTTTTTTCTTTTCTTCTAGTTAAACACCTCTGCTTTTTTCAGCTTGTTTCATGGCTATTCAACAACAACAACAAATTCTGAAAAGGATTTGTAGTGCGTACTACAAAATCTTGTCCTTAAAGTGTGGTCCTCAGACCAACAGTGTGAGCATCACCTGAGAGCTTGTCAGATCTGCACAATCTCAGGTCCCACCCTAGACCTCCTGAATCAGAACACTCACCTTAACAAGACACCCAGGTCATTCCTGCCCAAATTACAGTTTGAGATGATGTTCTAGAATGCAGATCGGCAAACTACAGCCTGCCTGTGAACTGGTTTTACAAATAATATTTTGCAGGAACACAGCCAAGCTCATTTGTTTACTTCTGCACTGGAACAGCAGAGTTGAGTAGTTGTAACAGAGACGCCGTCGTTTGCGAAGCCTAAAATATTTACTGTCTGGCCCTTTAAGAAAAAGTCGGCTGAGTCTAGAAGAATCAGCAGACAATCAAGACCCATCAATGGTTTGAACCTGTATACTGAACCAAAGCTTTGAAGGATTTGCAAGTTCTCATGTTGGAAGATCAATATGAGAACTAAATCCACTGAATGCCTACCATATGTCAAATTCTCATTATTTTAGTCCTCACTCAGCCTGGAAAGGGAGGTATTCATCTTATTTCACTCAAGAGGAAAGTGAAGTTCCCAAGGGTTCACTAAGCTGCCTGCAGTTGCATGCTAAGTACTGAGGATGAGATGTGAACCGAGGCTTTCTCTGCTCCCAGGAAATTTTGTTGGTTCTGGAATGCGAAGTGCATTGCCACCCCTGCATCTCCATAACCCTGTCTCTGCAGGAGTTCTGAGAGTGGGAACATCTTGTTAAGGAGCACAATTTTTTGCTGCTCAAGGACCTGAAGTGAAGAGATGTCTGAAGCTCTCTGCTGCTGACTACAGGAAATAGGTCTTTCATCCCCCAAAGTACAAAGGTCAGAAGCCAGAAAGCAGCTTCTGGGTGGCAAACATTACAACTGGGTGCTCTCCTCCTCCACCTCTGAGTAGCAAAAATAAATTTGAGGGTAATGGAAAATCTGCTTAATGGACAGAATAATCCATTTTTTTTTACAGGAGAATCTCAAGACCATCTCTACCATTAGATGCATGATTTGGGGCAGTCCCAGGGCCTCAAGGGTCTTTTATAAAGACTCATGAAATGGGTCCTTTAAAGTCGATTTTAAAAGTCAGTAAGCTGTATAATTCTTTAATAGAATCTCAAAACTAGAAAAGTGAGGATCGAGGGGGTCACTCTATCCAGTCCCCTCCCAAAGAAGGAATTCTTTTTCAAATATCCAGGACATTCAGTCCTTGAACACTCTAATGATTGGGCGTTTACTAACAATTGAGTGCCTACTATTAGTATATGCCAGGCATCGTTCCAAACACTTTATGTGCATTATTTTGTTTAATCTTCACAACAATCCCATGAGGTAGGTACTATCATCATTCATTATCCCTTCTTGAGAGATGAAAGATGATACTGAGGTTTAGAGGTTAGGTCACTCAATCAGGGTGACACAGATAGTGAGTTCCAAAGTCAATATTGGACACTGTCTCCAAAACCTCAACTCTTAACTACAGAGGTCCTTGTTAAAATGGGATTGCAATATGGCTGGTTATTGTTCTACCCCACTTGTCCTAGGTCTACATAAGAACTACCATTTCTTGGGGACTAGGTATGTCAGTGGTTGTGCTACATATCTTACTGGCATATTTTATTCTCACTTTATAGGTGAGGAAATTAAGGCAGAGAGGTAAGGCAACTTGCCTGAGGTCACCCAGTTGGCAAACAGGCATAGATTTTCAGGGAGGTTTCTGGGATTCCAAGCCCTGTGCTCCTAAGCATTTGTATAAGAAACCTCTCAGGTAACACACTCTTTCTCTTCCAGTTTTGAGGCAGTCCCCTGACGAATACCCTCCTTCCTTTGGCTGTTCATCTCGTGATATGGTGCCAAGTGCCTTCCTCATTCTGATCATCTGCTCAGGAGGGTCTTTTGTTTGTCAAAATCCCCAGAAGTGGGCACAGAGCGATCCTCAAGTTGGCCCTTTGCTCACTGTCACCTCCGACAAAAAGCCTGATGGTCTCCATGCTCCCAGTCCCAGGGTGATCGATGCTGTCCTCTAACGTTGCCACAGGTGGACTTGCTCAACTGGTAGGGCTGATTCTATCAAGCTCCTTGCCCACAGTTTGTGTTGTCTGAGGATCTGTCTCACAGCACCTGGCAAGACCCAAGGGGAATGTCACCTGAGATGTTTATGTCTCTGCCCAGGAGGCCTCAGGCTCACCTGTCAGCTCCCCAAAGGTAAGCTGCTAAGACACAGGGCTTCTGTGGATTACCTCTGGGTAGCCACTTGGCCCAGAGCCACGAACTAGGCACCCTGGAGGAAAATGCTAAACACCACATGACCCCAACCAGGATGCAACTGGGATCAGAGCTTCTTCCCAAGCTGGTATGACTGCTTTTGCAAGGTACTTCCTATGTCGTCAGAAAAGAGAGGCTGGGAGCTTGAAGATAAAGGGCTTAATCCTGGCTCTACCCAACTTCCAACCCAACCTTGAATAAACTACTGGGCTTTCACTTTTTTTTTTTAATCTCTTTTTTTATCTCAAAATGAGGCCATGAACAACGACTTATATGCCACAAGACTGAGCGAGATGCAAAAGCAAGACTAAGCCCTACTCCCCAAACTCTGCCAGGGGACAACTGGTGTCTTTGGGGGGTTGCTGAACCTTTTGGGCTCATGGGTTCAGGTTGAGAAACTGACCCTCTCCGACCGATGTCGCCCAGCGCTGACCTGAAAAATAGGCCAGAGTAGGCAGGAAAACATGAACCTCTGAAAACCTGGCCCTGTCCATGAGGCAATAGCCAGGTCCACCCACTTGCCCAGAGCCACCTCGCGGCCCTCTTTCAGGCTAGCTCTGCGCGCAGGGTTAGCCAGGTGGAAGGCGCAGGGACTATGCGTCCCAGTTCCAGCTCGCCACCAACTCCCTGATCATCCTGAGCAACAATGTCCGCTCCCTGGGTCTCAGTTTCCCCATGTACGCTGGGAAGGTTTGGGTCTGTAATCCCCGGGGGCGTTGCAGCTCTGGCGTTCCAAAGCCTGGCTCCTAGATTAAACTCCCTTCGGATTCGATTTTCTGGAAGGTCGCAAAAGCTGGAGGCTAGGATGGGGAGGAGTAAGCAGAGGGACAATAGCAGCTCAGGCCGCGGCCTGAGCCCTCTAAAAGCAACAGCTGGCCAAGCGGCTGTGCACGCTCGGCGCAAGCCGTGGACCGCGGGCTTGCGCGGGCGGGAGCGGCGCGGCCACTTACCGGCATGTCCGGGACTGCGGAGGTAGCGGCGGCGGTGGTGGCAGCAGCAACGCCTCTCCGGGCCGGGAGCGCGAGCGCGGCCGCGCTTCCGGGAGCGCGCGCCGAGGCCCCGCCCCTCCGGGCGGCCGGGCCGGTCCCACCGCCCCCGCGGCCGCGCGGCTCCTTCCGGCCCGAGGCCCCGACGCCCAGCCCCGCCGGACAGAGGAGGTGAGCGGGGCGCCGCGCTGGCCTCCTTCGGCTCGTGGCCTTTTGCAGGACGGCTCCTGCGTGTCAGGCTTGCGTTAGGGAACACCAGGCCAGGGCAGCGCAGTGAGCAGGACAGATGGGTCCTTCCCTAAAGGGACAATCCCGGTTATTTATTCACGCAGTCAGCATTTACTGAATGCCAGCCAGGGGCCAGCACCGCGCTAGGCATCCGAGAGACGCAGTGGTGGCAAAGACGTCGCCTCGCAGGCCGCGCGGGAAGCAGGCGTGACAGTGCAGTGCTAACGGAGCTGTGGGATGGCGGCGGGGGGGGCCCCTGACCCAGGCTGGGGGGCGGTTCTCAGAGAGAAAGGGCTTCGGTGGGAGGTAATCATCTGAGTTAAGGGGGAAGAGTATCCATTCGTCTGATGAAGGAAGGTGGGCTGTTTGGGAGGGAGACGGGCGAGGGCGAAGAGTGTTCCAGGCGCGGGGCTCAGCGGGTACGAGACAAGGAAGGCAAGGGTGGTCGTGGCCTGGGAGGCAGAGCCATCCGACTGCGGGGCAGGCGCACAGAGATGGAGAAACAATGAAGAAGACGGGAGCCCCCAGCCATGAGTGGAAACAGATGGATACAGGGTTGCTCTAGGGCACTTAGCAGAGAATCAGGCATGCCAGGACCGGGAACTTCAGACACACCGACAGACACACACACATAAAGCACCTGGGAAGTTATGTCTTTGGATATTCCCTGCCAGGACCCTGCCACCTAAGGACTCTAAAATAGTAATTTCAGAGATCTACAGAACTTCTTAGACAGCGTGTTAAAAACTCATATTTCAGGGCAGCTGCGTAGGTGGCCTCCCCTTGCACCGTGCTCTCAATAAATTTTTTAAAAAAACCTCATATTTCTAAGCCTCACCCTAGATACACTTCCCCTTAATTTCAAGTCTCATTTTTTAGTCCCCCTCCCTTCTCTGGTTTCAGGATCCGCAGGCCGAGGAAAACTATAGTCTCCTTTTAGAGGAAATGTACTGGTTATTGGTTTATTGTCTCTCAGCTCCAATTCATCCTTTGTGCCAGCTCTGAAAATGGATGTAGACCCTTTGAATATATATATATTTCCCTTTGCCTACTGGCAGGATGTTAAGCTTTGTCGGTCAGGCTCTGGAGAGGCATGGAAGGAGGAAAGGTTTTCTTTTCTGCCTCTACCAGGCTCTTGCATTGCTTCTGAGGATGGCTTTCCCAGCACCAGGCTTCTGCTGTGCACAGGGACGGCAGCACCTAGCAGCCATCAGCTTCGCCCCAGGCCCGACCCCAGTTGGGTAGTTTTATACAGAGTGCCTCCAGTGAGATGCCTCTCTGTGAACAGCTTTTCTCCAGCATCCTAGAGGGAAGTTTCCAGCCTAGAGGGTAGATGTCTAGCAAGTTCCGCCAGCACAGCACCACAGCCACTTCTCTGCTGTTTGTGGGCCACAGCTGAAGACTGCATCTCAGCTTGGGGACAAGGGCGCAAGTTTGAGGGGAGGGCCCTTCCTTGGTCTGCCTTAGCCTTATGGACAGTGGCTGTTCCTTATATCTGCTATTCTTTTTTTCTTTCTCTTCCCCTTCCTCTTTTTTAATATTTGGTATTCTTATATTCTTTAGAGTCCTCTTTACTTTTTACTAATCAATCCCTCATTGCTACAATCTCATCATAATCTTTATACTTTCCTTGTTCAAATCACAGTGTGGTTTCTGACCAGACCCAGACTGATACGGGGATTGACAATAAGCTGCCTACTTTAGTTTAAGGAGGAGGATAATGGATCCACCCTTGGCCTAAGTTCAAGGAATACAAATGGAAGAGATAAGTAGGTAAATGTGGCTGGCTCAACACTAGCTCAGGATGGAGGTCCACCTCCAGCATGATGAATGGAAGGGGCATGTATATTAGAGCCTGTCTTAGTCTGCTCAGGCTACGATAACAAAATACCATAGACTGGGTGGCTTTAAACCACAGAAATTTATTCTCTACAGTTCTGAAGGAGAGGTCCAAGATTAAGGTGCTGGCCCATTCGGTTACTGGCGAGGGCTCTCTTCCTGGGCTTGCAGACAGCCACCTTCTCTCTATGTCCTAACATGACAAAGACTGAGCTCTTCTTTATTTTTTTTTTTTTTGAGACAGAGTCTCGCTTTGTTGCCTGGACTAGAGTGAGTGCCGTGGCATCAGCCCAGCTCACAGCAACCTCAAACTCCTGGGCTCAAGCAATCCTTCTGCCTCAGCCTCCTGAGTAGCTGGGACTACAGGCATGTGCCACCATGCCCAGCTAATTTTTTCTCTCTCTATATATTTTTAGTTGTCTAGATCATTTCTTTCTATTTTTTAGTAGAGACAGGGTCTCGCTCTTGCTCAGGCTGGTCTTGAACTCCTGACCTTGAGCGATCCACCCGCCACGGCCTCCCAGGGTGGTAGGATTACAGGCATGAGCCACTGCGCCCAGCCTGAGCTCTTCTTATAAGGGCACCAGCCCTGACAGATTGAGGCCCCACTCTTAATGATCTCATTTAGCCTTTATCACCTCACTGGTTCTGTCTCCAAATATATATTGGAGGATTAGGGCATCAACATGTGAATTTTTGGAGATACGATTCAGTCCACAGCAGAGCCATACAGAGTTTGAATCTCAGCCCTATCATTTACCAGCTGTGTGACCTTGGGCAGAGTAATTTATCTCTCTAACCCTTAATATCCTCATGTATAAAATGGAGATGGTTAAGGTGACTATACAATCTTTTATCCAAACCTTCTGAGAATGAAAGAGAATGCTGTTAATAATTTTGCCAGGACAGCAGGCAAACACCATGACTATTCCAGGCAAACCAGGACACGTGGTTCCCTCAAAGAAACCTACTTTACAGTGTGGTTGGAATATATATGATAATCTATGCAAACTGCCTACCTGTGCTTGGCACATGGTAGGCATCAAAGAACTTTCCTTCTAATTAGTAGGCCCTCTGCTGGTCTCCCTGGCACTGGGTACTTCCTTTACTGGCAAGATACTCTCCCCTTAACCCTTCACCTCCTACCCACCAGTTAGGAATTTCCTAAAGCTCAAAGGAAAGTAGGAAGGATGGATGCGGGGCAGGGAGGGAAAAAGGGTGCTGGCAACCTTAAGTCCAGCTTAGTATCTTGGTAGCACTGGGAACAACTGTGCACTTGGGCTGGGGATAGCAAAATTGCTATGGAGGTAGGAGGGAGTGGGAACGAGAGAAGGAAATCCTTCCCAAAGGAAAGGCAGTAGTATACAGGACAAGCCACCCAAGGCAGAAGAGTGAATGGGTTAGAGAATTGGGGTTGGAGAGGGGTGGAGGTTAAACAAAGAGAGAGCAATTTAATGAGAAGACAACATTATAGAGACCCATTAGAGATGGCAAATGAGGATCTATCAAAGAGGAGAGGAAAATGTACTGGCTTATAGTTCCTATATAAATATATACACAAATTACATGTATTTACATAAAAATAAGCCTGAAATGAACTAGAGGCAACATGGTGTCATGCAGAGCTGCAATTGGCTGAACTTGGCTTACAAACACATTTTATCCAGTTCCTAAATTATTCAAAACATTTTTGGATTAGTTGAGTGAATTTAAGAACACTGTGGTTGTGCAACATTGTGAATGTATTTAATGTCACTGAATTTGACGTTCTACATTTTAAGCTTAAAATGATTAGAATGGTGAATTTTATGTTCTATAGTTTTACCACAATTAAAAATTATTTGTAGACTGACATGTAAAACTAGTTGCTTCCAAGACTAAGAAAAGCATTAAAAAAAATAAAAATTCCAAGACAGGTATGGTAGCACACACCTGTGGTCCCAGCTACTTGGGAGGCTGAGGCAGGAAGATTGCTCGAGGCTAGGAGTTCAAGACCAGCCTGAGCAAGAGTGAGACCCTGTCTCTACTAAAAATAGAAAAATCAGCTGGGCATGGTGGCACATGCCTATAGTCCCAGCTGATCGGGAGGCTGAGGCCGGAGGATTGCTTGAGGCCAGGAAATTGAGGCTGCAGTGAGCTACGATGACACCACTGCACTTCAGCCTGGGTGACAGAGAAAGACCCTGACTCAAAAAAAGAAAAAAAAAAAAAGTGTAATCCTGCCAGGTACTGAGAAGGAGAAGAAGCAAGGACTCTTCAGATGAGGCACGCACTTGGGGCCACCACAGTGCTCAACTCCTTAGTGGCCTCCCAACACCACGGCCAATGGTCAGGGAACATTCGTCATGCTGTCCTCTTGCCCCTTTGTTCTCCGGCAGCCCGCTTGAGCTTCAGCGTTCTAAAGATGTGTTTAATGAGACAATCCAGACAAACCCAGGTTCAGTTCCTAGCTGTTTCAGGCAGTTAACGTCTCTGGACCTGTTTCTTCCCCTATAAAATAAAAAGAATAATTAGACCTATCTTACAGTGCTGTTGTGAGAAATAAGACAACACTTACAAAATATTCAGCTCGGTGACAATAAGCACCCCGAAACTACTCTTAGGGTTATGACAAGTTACTTTTTTAATAACATACGAAAAGTTCCTTAATGGAAAAAACATTTACAACAATACATATAAAGTGAAAGTCTCTTTAAAACTTATATCACTCTCTTCCACAAAAGTGGCAACTGTTAATCAGATTGCTGTGTATCCATTCAGACCTTTTTTATGCATTTACAAACAATAAACACAATGTGCATATATAGTTGTTGGTATTATTAAAACGTATATGACGGTGGCTCACGCCTGTAATCCTAGCTCTCTGGGAGGCTGAGGCGGG